>KN504977.1:570-41880 GCA_000787155.1 Scartelaos histophorus
GATTTATTCTGACTTTCCTTTTGTTGTTTGAGTTTCATACCCCCACCCCCTTTATTTCTTCTGTGTGGATCATGCAATAATCTTTTATTCCTGAGTAAATATTAGAGCGATGCAGGCATATAAAGGAGGAAGAGCTGGAATAAGGTCACACTGGGTTATTCTCACCTGCTTCTTTTCCCTCCCCCGATATGGGACGCACACACACGGTGCCCACCACACACCACTGACACCTGCACGCCGAGCCGTTGAGGGTCTAATTTTAAGTGCTTCTCAAGGAACCACAAGCTCTCAGCGCGCTGATGGAGGCGCACTTCCTGCTCGCTCTGTGGGACTGCAGGCAGCCCTGTTCATGTTATATACTGGAGTAATAATTGGAGACTTGTATTTAGCTGCTGCTGGAGAATGTATGTGTCTTGCTCAAGGACACTTGGCAGGCTACTGGCCCACGTTTGAATATGCTGGCTCTGCAATGCCTGGTTTGTACTGCGTAGGTGTGTGTTTGTTTCCACTGGAGTCGGCGCTAACTTTAGATGAAGCAGGAGGCGAGACACACCGTGGCTTTAAATGTGTCGACGGATTTATAGTAAAAAATACACTTGGCTTTATAATCAAAGCAGGTCAAGTCTTATCAAATTACTTGGGATATATCGCCTCTTTGTCATAGCTATCAATGTGGTTGTTATGAGAAAAACTATTCAAGACATGAATTTCATTGATCTTTGAAATGGGCCTTTTAAAAATGATTGTTTTTGTTTCTTGAAATGCACATTAAAAATAACTGCAAATCAAATGTAATGCAAACTATGTCTCTGTGTATTTGCATTAGCAGTTGCAGTAGCCAATGTAGTTGACCAATTTAGGGCAAGAGCATGGACTGGTTGTGTTTCAACACTAATAAACTCTGCACCTATCTGTGTGAATTATAAATTAAATCAAATTGTATCAAATGTTCTGTTTTAAGCAAGGGAAAGGCAGAGACTATCTTCTGGCCGATTGAAGAAACACATGAGTGCTGTCTTTCAGCTCGTGGCGTGTTTTGTGTTGCTCTCACCTGCTGCTCTTTTGTCTTGACCCGAAGGTGTATTTTATCCAGCAGCAGCACTCAGCTTCAAATCATTAAGAAGTCTGTGTTTTTGTGGCTCAGACCGGACCACAGGCACGGGCGAGGTGTGTTGGACTGGTGGGACCAGCGCAGGTCCCAGAACAAGCTTCTGTAGTGTTTACCACATCTTCAAAGCCTCTCGTCGGAGTGGGGGTGGGGGCAGGCTGGTCAACACACTATCTCACATACACATGCAAGCAGACAGAATTGCATTACTGGCTCTCACCGCAGGCTTTCCTGAAATATCAGCAACCTTATGCTTTTAATTAAAGTGTGTCTGTGTTCTCCTACACACGTATCATTGTGTTTCATTCTTACCCAAGTGACCCCCTTTTCCCAAATTCCCCAGTTTTCTTTGGTGAAACAACATGGAAAAACTTACTCTGACAGCCCCCTCTCTTTTCTTCCTGCTTCCCAAGAATCTCTCATCTTGTAGCGTTTAGGCTAGCCTTGACCATATATAGTTGTTCCTGCTGCTGTGGGTGGGTGGGCACGATGTGGCTAAAAAGTCTGTGGTCAGAAGTAAGAACATTTTTACTTGTTAGTCAGCATTGACTGAAGTGTTTGCGGACAGCATTTGCTGATGGAAAACTCTAAAGATCCATGGATTTTTTCAGCATGTTTGAGACAAGGTGCAGGCTGGTTTTCTACAAGGTTCTTATTTAGCGGAGGCAAAACAGACAATCCAGTAGCTCTGTGTGGACGAGCCTCCAGTCCACAGCCCGGGAGTCTGAGCTGCGCTCTTCATAGTCGGCTGATTTATGCGCCTCACAGGGAAATCTCTCATTTGTAGCACTTTCATCTCATTTTTCTGCTGCGCTCTTCCTCTCTCCTGCCTCTGTCCTCTCTCTTCTTGTGTGCCGTAATGTAATTCAGTGCAGCCGCTTGTCCCAGGCGACACGCCATGCTTTGCTTGCACACCCTGCTCCCTCCAACATGAATGAGTCAAGAGGAATGGTTGATGAATAATAAGATAGAGCAGAAGGAAAATGCTATCTGGATCTAGTCGAGCAAAAGAAGTCCTTTTCTCCCCTGAACGTACTCTTTGTAAGCGGCGCTTACTCACCCATTCAATGTGTTTGTGTCCCTAGTGTCATAATGCTTTTATGGGCCTGTGTGTGCGGAGGTGTGTGTGTTTGAGTAGCCCTGTCACTTGTGCAATTCTGTGGTGTCAAAACAGATCAGAAAGGTCTGGCTTGACTCCTGACCCCATACACACACATGCGCACACACGGCGGCTCTGTGCCAGGCGCTCGGTGGTTGGAGGCTTATGAAAGGGTCGTACTGACGAGAGGTTGCCAAGTGTACAGCAATAAGCGTAACAGGCAAGCTAACGAGAGTCAGAACCTCTGACACACGCTGAGGCCACAGCACAGACCTGCTCAGTGCTCAAGGAGGCTTGTGTCAAAGTGGCTGTGAGATGCTACCACTTTTTTCTCATTTAAAATGTATTCTGACTCTGATTCTGAAGTGATTTCTCAGTTCCGATGGCACTAAGTTCAGTCAGAGATGATTTGTTTTTCCAGAGGGTCATAGTCCCTATAGGTCATGTCCACTGAAGTCGAATTAGTTTCATTGTACTAATGGTAAACCAAGGCTAAAGTGACTATTTTTGACACTTGTTTTGAGAGGATTCCGGATGAGTCCTACGTTATAGGACATTGCTTCGGTCGTGAGCACTGAATGACCCGACCTGCTTGTGTCAGACTTGGGTAGCTTAGTATGTGGACAGAAGCTTTTGTTAACTGGCAAATGTGACAATAGAACACAGGAGATATTGATCTTCAATCAGACGTATATCGATTTAACCTGTCTTGCCCCCAGGTGTGTACACTGTATGCTGATATTGATAAACAGTGGCCCATTCAACATACAAAAAAATCTCCATAAATTTCATTTTCCAAGATAAATTAGTTTCCTCTCCTCCAGAGCCCTTTCTTGTTCCTTTCAGTCTTTAGAAAAGTGCTAAACCTTGGGATATTGTGGCCTGTGGTGCGTTTTGTTTTACCGTCGATTTCATGAAGCACTCTTGAGCAGCTGCTGAGACAAAAACACAAAAGAGGGTTATGTTTTTCACACTGATTTCTCCTTGGCTCGAGCAGCATACTGCACACAGCATATCACCAGGTTTGAAAAATAAAATCTGTTCTAATCCAAAAAAGAAAATATGACAAAATAACCTTGACGTTATTGGATGCATTTTCTTTAGATTTTGCATGAAAGCCTGTTACTTTTTTTTAACATGGCTGCCAAACATTTTGAGCAGGCCCGATTGATCTGTCCCTAATTAAAACTGTCATCATCTGCCTTCAAGGTGTGAAATGTAGGAGATGGAACACTTTTTCTCTGTGTAATTTGAGCCAAATTTCCAGACACCTTTATCGGTTAGAATACTGAATACAATGCCAACAACATTTGTAAGATTTTGTCAATTTTATATATATATTTAAAAACATGTGAGGGAATTAGTAATGGTGTTTTAATGATTGCAGTATGTTTTTCTGGTAAGGGAATAGAAAGAGTGCAAGATAAACTATGCACAAAATGCCTGTATCTGTGTGTGTGTGTGGACAGTGAGAAGGATGGGAACCTTTCTAATTGTGTTAATTGTTTTATAAATTAATTCATATATGGTGAAGTTTTTGATGTATTATTCGTTTCTATCCATTATTGTGTAGGTCTTCAGTAGTTCTATGGTTAATATATTATTTGGTAAATGATCGATTATGATGCTATACAATGATGTGCTTATCTCTGCTGTCCCATTCCGAAGTAGATGTGTGGCCTGTTATCCATGAGGAATTCCAAAAATATGGCAGGCAGTAGAACCTGGCCCAAAAAGTGCGGCACACATCCAGTGGCTCTTTTTTAAAAGCAGTGTTTCTGAGTGGATTTTCCTCTCTGCACAAATCCCATTACTCTCAATCGTAAATAAACTGCAGCAGATTCCATTCACTGCAAGTACAGCTGACTGTATTAGTGCGAATAAGACTTCTAATTCACTTTTTTATTACCTCGGATTGTCAAGATCGGAAGGATTCACTGCATGTTTGTTGAGACACTTCTCCACGTTGGAATGCCAACTGGGAAAAAAGAGAAGCATGTGAACACATTCTCCAGTTTAATTACCATTACGTCGACTCAATAGAGCTGTTGTTTCAGACAGCAGCTTGTGTTTATGGTAAACTACATATGTACATGCCATAAAACACAGGAAATAATCATCGTCATAATGCTTAAGTCAAAGGGTTGTCTGTATATTTCTCTATATTGCGGTTATTGTAGCTTTATTCTCGTCACTTGTAGCTCATTCAGTATTTGCATTCATGGTGTGAAAGCATTGTTTCTGCTTAGAGCGATGGGAGAATATGAAAGGATGGCATGCTGACAGATGGAAAGGGAATGTGCGGATAAGGATGAAACAAAGGTGGAAACACAGAGCAGGAAAGAGGGAGGAAGAAACAACAGAAATTAGGTTTATGTTAAAGGGTGGCCTTTCTGATATTCCATATCAACAGAGCAGACGGAGCATAAATATGATTTTCCTCTCGCAAGCAAAAAAACAGACAAAAGATGGTATGGAGGGGAGGCTACTGAAAAAAGAAGTAAATCAACAGAAATCTGGAAATGAAAAACAAAGAAGGACAGGGGAGGCAAAGAGATGAAACGGTTGAAGGACCAAGTGAAGAAAATTGATCAATTCTCTCCAATATATTTAAACCAAGGGATATTGATGTCTTCCATTATCAACAATGCATGGGCGACTAACACGTGTGTCTATTGTCGAACAGATGCAAAGAAACTAGGTTCTTTTGAGCTTTATATTTAAAATCTTATATTATTATTACATATTACATATCGACACCTTCCTAAAATAATCGCATAAGTCATTTTTTTCAGGTTTTTCAGGAAACACAAAAAACTCCCCCCAAAATTGAAATTATGGCATAAATTATGGCAAAGTACATTTAGGCAAAAAGTGACTTAGGCGATTATTTTAGGAAGGTGACGATATAGAACTTGTGCTAATATGTTATATGGAACAGTAGCCTACTTTCCTTGAGTTCAGATTTGGAGCACCTTCTTCTCTTTGCGTAGACAAAGTAGACTGTTGCTCTGGCAGAGGCCCACGTCAAAACAGCCCATAGTCTGATGTGAGCTGTTTTATTATGACTGCTACCAGCCAGGATTTAGAACCACAGAAAACAGATTCAGCGACAGGAAATAAATGTCTTGACTCAAACGTTTTTTGGCCAAGCCTCCTTTTCCTTCCTCGAGTCTTATTATGACTGCAGACAGTGAAAATATCAAAAGCTAAACATGGAGGAATTCGGGCCTTTTAACATGTGTGCGTCTGCGTGTCTTCCGAGTTTCAAATCCAGCTGTACAAATACATGCTTCTGTCTTGGGATGCTCTGCTTTGCTCTTGATTTATCCCTCGCGCTCCTTCATCCACTGTGCATCGTATGCATCTGCTTTTAACAGTTGGAGGTTGTGGCTGCCGTGGCTGTGGGTGGGTTCTGGAGGTGAGTGAACTCTCCTCATGGGCGCGTGTGTGACTCAGAACCAAACTGTTGTGGTTGCGGTAATTGTGTCTGAAGCAAGGCACTCCCCCCCTCTCTCTTTTTCTCTCTCTCCCTCTCACACGCTCTATTCTTTCATCCAGTGACTAATTACCTGATTCCCCCCAGGATTTGTTCCTCTTCCCCTACAACTGTTCGGCTTGTTCCACTAAATGAGAGTGTGCCGATAAGTGGGGATTCATTCGAACTGAGCCAAAGTGTTACAGGATCAGAAACTATAGCTCAGTTTCACTTCTACCTGCACCTTTTATTGTTCATTATGCAGGCAAGAAACTAGAACCTGGTGTGCATTAAAATATAAAATTCTTCAAATTGGAGGATAGAATACTGCAGGAAAACTTTTATTTTGCAGACTGGAAGTTATATCTGATGCATGTGTCGTGTGAGCTGAAGACTTTTGGGACAGGGATTCATTTCTTTTGGGCAGATCACGTAATGTAATTTTCATGTTTGACATTTTTACTGTTAAAATCTGTCACTTACACATATCTGCTAGTAACAAAGCTAGGTTGTGTGCCATGCATATGTTGAGCCGTATTGTAGTAGTGATGTTCATAGAAAAACAGTTAATAATGCTATCCTCACCTATGTTGATGTAATGGAATTTATTTTGTTGGCTTGATGATTATATTTGTCTAAGGGTACATGTTGTCAAATGTCAAAATGTTCTGTGTTATACATACATAAGTACCAGGTAAAAAGTTCAGTAACGTCCTGTCTGTGTCTCTTAGGCGCTTCCTTCATGGGTTCCTTCCTGGCCAGTACTCTTGGCTCGCCTCCCCCTCACCCCTCTCACCCCACGGGACCGGCCGCTTCCCCTTCCTCCCCCTCGTACCGTGCTGGAGCCCACTCGAGCGCATCCTCGATCTGGTTCCCCCATTCACATGAAGGTAAGTCTGGAGTGTTAGGGTCTATGTTTAATCCAAGGTCTTGGCATAGGATTAGATCAAGATGGAGCCATTGAGTGGTTTAACCATGGCTTAGCTGTGGCCAAACACACAACAGCAACAGTGATGATGCTGCTGACACATATGACTTCTGTAACTTCTTGAGCTCCATGCCACATTTGAAATACCTGTAAACAAGCTCATGTCCTCCACTCATCAAGAGCCACCTCAGTCCCACTGCCGCCCGTCTTCTCTTCTGTCTTCAGTCTGTCATCTTTTAACATTCTCCTCTCAGGCTGAGTTTTGAGTTTCATGAGCCCATGTGCACCCCCTGGACACACACATGAAATTTAGCTCCATTTCCAGTGTGCCGCTCACCCCCACCCCGACCGCAGCCCCACCCTCAGGGCCCCTTCTGGCCTAACCGACCTCCAACGGATCCCTTCCTGATCAGACACGCTCTGCCTCATTCCACTGTGCGCATCCACACGCATCATGTGTTCTTTTTGACTGTTAACTGTTTGTGGTTATGGACGGAGCAGCTCTCATTTATCTGTCTCTGTCAGGTGAGAGGACTTCTCTTTTGACAGATAACCTCCAAAACAACTTCCACACGCTCTGTGTTTCTCTGTGTTTGGTGTTTCTCATTAATAACAACTTAACATAACAACATTTTTCACCTTTAGTATAAAATCAAGAATATATATAAATAAACTGTGTAGCATGGTATGAGATATGGATATATATACTACCATAATTACATAAAAAATAACATTAAAAAGTAGTTTCGGGCACTTCTGGTGCTCTGGTGATAAACTTTGATAAAAGTGTAAAAGGACCCTCATCAAAATAATGACCTAACTAATGAATAGTAATGGTAGTCAGCACAACACTGCTCCTCTCTATGTGGCATGTCGTTGTTTTCACATAAATACAAACTGTACAAAAACTCCTCCAAGGTTTGGCAACAAGCAGTGTGTTTTGTTTAAATCAACTTAAGGTGGAACTGAATGCTGTGAATGAGGAATTGCTTGTCTGTTTGAGGAAATGTACAGATAAGGAGTCCAGCTTTACGCTCGTTTTTTTTTCTCTTCAAATTTTAATTTTCTCAGGTTTTTATGTTTGTTGAGAACAAACCAGAATTAAACCTTGGCTGTGCTGAATCATTCTTACTAAGAAAGACAAATTCATTTGGTTCTAAATTGGCAATCGTAGCTCTTAAGATGAACAGTCTTTACATTGACATTTCTCCTAAAATTACTTGAAAGGAGACAATAGTTTTTGTTTGTACAACTGCCTCATTTGTAGTTCATCAAGCAATAAATATCACCATTTAATCCAAAATATAAGCGCTAATGTCCTCCACGTTGACTAATTTAAATCAGATTCATGGGGACTTGGAGGCAGAAGTGCAGTGAACACAGGAGCAGCAGCAGCGACTCTGAAAAGAGAGCGAGGCTGTGTGCGTCTATCAGGCAAACCTGCGTGTCTCATCTTTTGAAGTCTGAACGCGCACACACACTACAAATGATTGTTTTTAAGAATTCAAGCCAGGGAGCTCCAGGAGGCGGCCTGCCAGCTGGCTTTGGTCCAGAGAGTGGAGCGGAGCCAGTGCAGGGAAGAGACCTGGCTGCACACACACCGCACACACACCGCACACACACAGAAGGAGAAGTGTCCGCTCAGAGCCGGCGCTGTCACTGCTCCACCTGTCCTGGTTTGTGTCCACACTGTCCTGGCTCCACTACTCCGAGTATCCCACTTCCTTCCCACCTCCTCCTCCATCTTCAGTAGCTCCTCTCACTCCCCCATCTCCTCTATAAGCCGCTCCATCGAACCAGATTGGAAGCTTTTCAAATTGACAGCCCTGTTCTTCTGGCGTCTTGTGTGTTTCTGTCTTTCATTCATTTATTCACCAGCTAACCTCTTGTTTTCAGATTTCTTCCCTCCCAGTTTTTTTCTCTCCAAAGTCCCACTGTTGTCTTTGTTCTGCACGTCATAGCCCCCCCACCCCCACCGCCCCTGAGCTTTATCACTCATCATTACCCGGGGGATTGGCTTTAGATGGCTGATAGACCCTTTTGGCTAATTGTCGCCATTTAGATTCACTGGTTGTTAACCAGTCAGAGTAATGACACGCACACTCTTGATTGTACACATCCGTACATTACCACATGAGCACAGGGCCTCCAACACCCCCTCCTTGCACACACTCTCACACACAGTGAACGCAGAGGGGGTGTGGGTTATTTTGCAGTGTGACTGTGGAATGCGTAGGATGAGTTTTTATGGAGTACTGTTTACTTTGGCCACCACCGTTAAACTTTTAACGGCTGCCAATTAACGGGCCGGCAAGGACACTCTGTGGGGCATGAAACCAGCTGCTGAGGAACACACACAAATGCATCCAGTCTTTAGCTTTAAAGACACACATGTGTTAAACCCTATTTTTCTACATGCACACAGGTTTGTGGTCATTTTGATGTTTTCCATCAAAGAATCCCCCTCTCTACTTTGTCAGCTCCGTGTCTTTCTTAGCACAAAAGAAAGACCTCCTTTCTCCCACAATGCAGTTCAGCGTCCTTGAAGGCAAGGAACTGAGTGGAACGACCATTACCTCCCCATGACCTCCTGGGAGAACTGAGGGTGCCCTGATAGTGCATGCTATTTTGTCTTGGGTTTGCGAAATGGGTGTTTTGCTCAAAAGCTCAAATTCCATGCTGCTAAATGCTGCAAACACTTAACAGTGGGTTTCTGCTGTGGTTTTTGTCACTGCTTTGGCCACTGTAAATAAAGTCAACTCATGTGTGTAAATGTGAAGTTATCGTAAAAGTTGCAGTCACTGGCCTTTTTTTTTCAGACTTCACCCATTTTATGATAAACTGTTAGGAAAAGCTGTTTGTTTAGAGCTGCTGAATGTCAACACTGTACAGAAACATCAATTCTTTTTCTTCTTGCCTCCCTCTGACAGGGTACCCCAGCTATTCAGGAAGTCTGGCTTCTCCTTTTCTCCCCATGAGTCCTCTTGATCACCATAGCAACAGTCTCTATGGACAGCACCGCTTCTATGAAACTCAAAAAGGTAGGTGCTTCTGTAATACTGAGAAAAACTGGCAAAATAATCAAATAACACATTTGTAAATTTACATTATTAATGAAATCTAAGAAATGGCTTCATCTGAGACACATGTATTTCTTTTAAAATTGTATCTGCTGCTCTCAAGCATATTGTTACTTGCAATTTTACACAATTATCACAAACTACTCAGGACATTTTTTATTTATTTATTTTTCACTTCCAGATCATTTCTACTTGAGAAGCCTTCCACCACAGCCCCCTCTGCTTTCGACCAATCACAGCCTCCCGCCTCTGTCCAGAGCTGCCCCAGGACACCCACTGGGATCGTGCAGCCGAGAGACAGACAGTGGAGGTGGTGGGCTGCAGAAGAGCTCCAAGGACACGGGCGATAAAGCATCTGGGTCTAAGGAGCGATTGTCCAGCAAAGAGCAGCACCAGGACACCAAGGACAAGCACCATCAGTCTGTGCCCACAAGCATCTCATCCTCTCACCATCAGCCATACCCCGCCCACCTAGCCCCACCCTCACACCTAGCCCCACACCTTGCTTCACACAGCCGGGACGACGAGCGCCACACAGACTTCAGAGACAGCGATGCTACAAATCAGGGACTCAAACATATGAATGCCTGTAAACTGCCTGCTGTCTGTTTGGGGGAAGAATCCAGCCTTGTGGCGGGAAAGGGGCGTGTTCTAAGTAGCTGTGGTGGGACAAGTGGACCTCCGTCTGGAGGAAACAGGCGCTCTTCCAAAGATGAAGCAATGTGTAGTGAGATGAGGATCAGTGAGTCCTCTTCTGAATGTAGGAGAAAAGGAGCTGTAGCGGCCATCCTGGCTCCTCCACCCTCCCACTCGATGTCGTCTTACCCAATGCCCCCTCCACCTCACACCTTACATATCAACTCTGCCATGACTGGAAGCTGGCTACATCACTCCCATCATCCCCACCCAGATTTTTACTGTCCACCTGCACCCCTTTCCTTGGTGCCCTCCAAAGATCCAGCACCAGTCTCAGGAGGGTCAAGCAGAGAACCCAAAATCTCTGGTTCTACTTATGTTCCTCTTGGAGATTTACCAGTGCCTGACTGCCATGGAGTTGGTGGTGGTGCACGAAAGGGAGATGACAAAAGCGGGGAGAGACTGTATGAAAATTCTACTTACCTCCAACTTAGTAGTTGTCAGAAGAAGGACAAATCCCAACAGCAGCTGGACCACAGCAAGGATGACAAAGTTCATGACTGGAATCAGCAGCACTTCCACAGACACGGCCCCAACCAGTACTGTCAGCTGGACCCTCAGTCCTGCAGCCTGGGCTCATCTTCATCCTGTAAGGAGGTAGAAGTGCTAGGTGATGCCTACCGACCATCACTGCCCACAGAGTCCCAGGGAAGTCACTCTGGAACTGAGCTTAGTATAGATGGCACTTCTTCCTCGAGGGACTGTTCTCTCTCAGGTCCTCAGCCTAATGGGAGGTCGACCTCTGGACTAGCGGTGCAGAGGCAAGGACAAAAAGTTGCTAGGATACGGCACCAGCAGCACAGCAGCTCAGACGAGAGGGGAAGGGATGAGGGTCAAACAGGACTCTCCTGGGGGACAGAAGGGGGCCACCAAGAGGAACTGCGAAAAGGCTCCCACCACGCTTCCGCCAACAGCCCTGAAGGAAGAGAGCACAGCAATCGAGTACCGAGCGTAGATCCCAAACCCCACCCTCCACTATCCCATACATCATCACACACCAGTGAGAGTGAAGGGAGTGCAATTAAAACTCTTATGAACTACAGTTCCCAGCAGCCTTTGCTGCTGCCTCAAAGGAGCCCTTTTGGAGGGCTTGGTTGTATCAAGCAGGGTGTAGACAGATCAGAAAAAGGGGAGCGTGGAAGTAAGGGCACTAGTTCTCCCCCAGAATCACTGAAACAGATGCTGCCCCCTCGCCGTGGCTCTGTTAATGAGGGAGAGCGAGCTGACCGGGGTGGGAAAGAGGCGGGGGATGCTGCGGAGGGGGAGGTACGCCAGCCTCCGGTTGGTATTGCTGTTGCTGTGACCAGACCCCCCCATCGCTCCTCAGACAGTGCCCCTGGACACAGCAGACAGGGCCGGGTGCTGCCCAGCATGAAAGGTCAGACATCATTTCAGCTGCTTGCTCTGAAACTTAATTAGCCTTCAGTCCATGTTTTTTTTTTTTGATAATATGGGGAGTTTATTGTATTAGTTTTGTGTATTTACAAGTATTATTTGTATTTTAATGTAGGGGTATCCCGGCCTGTCTATCCACTGGGCCGAGACATGGATGAGAGGAAGAGACTGGTTGAGGAACAGATGAGTCTTCATCACCTGGACAGAGACAGAGAGCTGCTCCTCAGGTGCTAATAAACACGTACAATATGTGTCTGATGTGGACACAAGCAGAGTATCGTCTCATCTGAAAAGCTACACACTCTTTTATTCTCCCCCACACAGGCCTCTCTTCTTCTCACTCATTTACTCTTTTCACTCTTTGATGTGGTGTTTCTGTTACCCCTCTTCATCCCTCTCTCTTTCAGAGATCAGATGTGGTGCATTAACATTACTGGGACTAATACTGATGTCTCTGAAGTATCAGCCTCTTATTATGTAGTCATATTAAGGGAAGAAAACATATAATGAGAACTCACGGAGCAGGCACAAGATGATGACTGCCACTGCTGCAGTCGTATTTCCTTTTCTTGATGATTATAATGGTAGTAGTGGTAATGAAGATGACAAGGATGAAGATAATGATTGTAATGATGGTGATGATGATGATGACAATAAGGCCCATAATCAGGATAATGACAAAGTTTTCCCCGCCTACTGCCACAACAGGGAAAACAAGGAGCGAGTCGAGTTTGCCCGCATCCACCCTTCCAGTAGTTGCCACAGTGACCTGACCTCTCACCTTCTGGGAGGAGCTGACCCCTCCGCACATGCTCATCATCACTGGATGCAGAGGACAGGGAGTCCCTCCCTCTGGATGAGCCATTCTTATGGTGTGTTCTTTATTTATTTACATACCTAATCTTCAAATTAAAAAAAAAGATTTTAATTTTGTAATTTTGTACCTTGTACAGAAAATAATTACTGTATATATTTATATATTTATGTGTGTGTGTGTGTGTGTGTGTGTGTGTGTGTGTGTATGTGTGTTCCAGGTTTGAACCATGTGGGAATGAGCAGCAGTTTCCCTCCAGGTCTGCCCAGCCCCCTGGCACCCATCATGGACCCCAGTGCACCCCTGGTGGTTTTGCCCACAGAACCAGGAGCTCATCATCCCCTTGGTACAGTCCTTGTTTCGGCGCTCAGACTGACTGACTGTGATGGGCTGCAGTTTGGAGGCATTTATGTCTGGATTAAATGACACCCGAGTTAGTTTAAAGGTTGTAGAGAATATGTTGCTGCTTCTGCTTGATCGGGTTGATGTGCATGTGTCTGCCAACACTGCTTTGCAAACAGGCTGTGAAATTTAATTATCTTCAGCCTCCCTTGCCTCCCTCCATGGGAGTTCCTACAGTGAGGGGAAGTGCATCCACTGAACCCTTCCCCTGGGAAACATTAGCCCACTCAGGCTAATCTTACAGAACAAAGGTTCCCAGCGACAAGGCAGCCAAATCGGAAACTGTGAATATGTGTACTAGTATGTGCATGTAGTGATTATGCTTTTATCAAAATGTCTGTGTGATCTGTTTGTCAAATTTGTTTTTGTTTCTAAACATATGAATATATTTTGCCCCTTGTCTCTGTATCTGTAGACGTGCTTGAGCAGTCTGGCCTGTGGTCTGTGTATGGCACCCGAGGCCCTCCACCTCATCTCCAACACCACCCAATGTACTCACGATCTTCATTTCTACGACAACAGGAGCTATATGCACTGCAGCAGCAGCGTGCTGTGGAACACATGCAGCGCCACTCTCAAGCACAGGTACAACTACATTTAAACTTGAGAACTTCCTCATGTCCTTAAAGCCTGGAGAAAGAACAGACAGAGTAGCCATGTGATTTGCATGAAAAATGGAAAAAAATCATTTTAAAAATCTAACTCTACTTTTCCACAGAGGAAGAATGAGGAGCACTGTATCACAATAGAGGACTCTCCACATGACTTACCAGTGTCCAGAACTCCTTCTCTGTCTTCCTCAGCAGCCGTTACCAAACCTTTCTCTCACACCCCTCCTCCACTGAAGACCACAACAACCTCCCCCTCAGTATTTCCCAACAGCCACCAGTCACCCTGCTACCAGTCCCCATCGAGACGACCTCTCGCCCCAAACCCCCTGACACCAGCCCCCAGCCCAGCCGCTGCAGCTCCTCGCTCTCCTGCCCTGAGTCCCGGTCCGTCCCATCTGCCCAAGGGTCTGGAGCGCAGCAGTGACCGTGGAGAAGGGCAGCCTCCTCAGGACTACCCACCCTCACTAGAGCCAGGTAACGACTCTACCTCTCATTATTAGAATGAACAAATTGGATACTATCTAGGGTGATGGAGTAAAAATGGAAAAGAAGGTCAACAGTGAGGAATGACTTCTGATGGCCATCCACCCCCTTTTTAATTTAGCTGAAATTGTTTGAAGCATGAGCCCCTTGCACTGCCTATCCTTGAATATGTGTGCAATTTTCCCAGTGAAATCTAAAAGGCAGGTTGGCCATTAGAGTCAGAGAAAGCATATGGGCACTCTGTTTGTAAGTGCACAGCGCGACCCCTGGATGTGCGCATTGCTGAGTGTCGTGCTGGAAGGTCAGCAGCATCAGCAGACAGGCCCTTCTTCTCCTTCACAGGTCCTTGAGAAGCACAGGCGGAAGAATACACATTTATCTGGCTGCGTTGTCAGAGGGCGGAGGAATAGCATCAATAATAAGAGCATGGGGGTGACAGGGCCCACACTGCAATCAAAGGGAAACTGTAGGGTGTCATCAATATCCCACTTGGATCTATACACACATCCCGAAAAAGGCCCAAAACAGCCACAGACTGCACTGCATTTACACTCCCTGCTGCCAGTTTATTATACCCACTGTAATCACATGCTCCGTCCTTGTGAACAGAATAGTAATGATTTCAAAACACTGGACTTGTGCTTTTAGGACAGTTTATATATTTATTTTTTAAATAAATACACTTTCACATTTTAATAAAAATGGTTTGTCACGTTTAATTTATCTTTTCTTCCAGACTTACCACCTGTATACACTTTCCCTCTTATCACAATGGGGTTCAAAGCTGGAGCTTTGGCACGTGAAGCCCAGCTTGCTGAAAATGTCATGACTGAAGCAGAGCTCATCGACTCGGAGTCTAAATCCCACCCACACTCATGCTGCACTGTGGTGGAGGACCAGGAGAGGACCAGGTACAACGCTGAAGCTGTGACTCCTCAAAGCGACAGTGCAAAGGACAAGATCGAGCAGAGGGAGGAAATAGCATGCCCCATCTCACAGAGCCCTGCTCCAGTCCTGGCCACAGCCACAGGCAATGTCCTACAAGTGGAGCAGTCTCAGGGCTGCCCAGGCCAGAGGGCTGCCCTGGAGGAGCTGCCTCTATCCAAAGAGCAGACGGATGATGGAGGACATGAAAAGCAGGGCAGTGGGGAGGAGGGAGAAAAGAGAAAGCCTGACTGTAATGCTTCTGTGCCTGAAGACCTCAGAGAGGACCCACAGGAGAAACCAGGACAACAGCCTGCACTGGGGGTGGATGAGGGAGAGGAGGCCTGTTTGAGAAGCAGCTCCGTGGAGGTGTCCTACACCCCTCCCTGCTCTCCCAGCAATCCCACTTCAGCCCAGCTACAAGGAGCATACATGTGGAGCCTGGAGCTGCTAATCGCTGCTGCTCTGTGTGCCACCAGAGATGCTCTGTACCCACCAACACCCACGCTGCAGCCCCAAAGCCCCCTGCCACACCATGGGATGGAGATCCTGGGAGAGCTGGCTGAACTGGAGATTGAGAAGAGGAACAGACAGAACAAGGAGAAGGGAGGTAAGGACCAGTCTAAAGTATTAACTTTTGATCAATTTTGAAAAGGCTCAAAAACCCACCAGACCATCAGATCTGAAGCTGTGTGAATGACTGATGTGGTGGCTCAACCTGTTCCATTTCCTTCTTTGGCGCTTAGTTCTGTTGTAGCAATTTCTTTTACTCTCTGACTTAGTTTAAGTATGTACATGTGCTTTTAAGGAGGTTACACAAAGATGGTCAATCAAGCCGAGCCCCAGACTGAAGCAGGACACTGCCGGGCCAGCCAGTCCCACAGGCTCTGGCATCTTGCTTTGCTAATTAGACCCTATCCTTAAAACACTTCTTCTGTAAGCACTCCTATTTTCCTCTCGTCCCTCTGAGAGAAAGTGTTTTTATTTATGCCTCTGTGTGTGTGTGTGTGTGTGTGTGTGTATGTGTGTGTAAGCTGTTAAGTAATCCCAGCTGAATCGCGCCTCTCCGTTGTGCCTCTACCTCCTCCCGCTTCTCTCTCCTCCTCCTTCCTCTTGTTACGTTTCCCCTCTCATCCGCGCCTTTTTTTCTTATTAAACCAATGTAATCTTGTGTGTAAATCCTGCCTCTGCAAGCCTTGTTGACGGAATTAATAAGTGTAAAAATCATAAGTCCCTGTGCAGCTGTCAGTACATGTATGTGCGAGATGCGGGCGTGTGCGGCAGTGCATTTGTTTACATGTGCGTGCACGTGCTTAGCATGTGTAATAGGTGTGAAATCAATAAGTCCTGTCATGGTGTGGGAATCGTTCTCTAAATTGCAACACATTTATTTAAAACCCGTCTCCGGCCTGGGCATGGAGGAATGATATTAATACCGCTGATGGCATTTTTTGTCATTGGGAATGTGTTGGAGAGATGAAACCGATCCCAGACAGATGCAGTTATGCCGCTCTGTGACGCGGAAGGATATCTCAGCTGTTTACTGAAGATTGCAATTACAGATTAAGGAATCAAGAGATGCCTTGTCCTCCGTGTAAATTAGCAGCATTACGTCTACTTCCACAGTTGTTTCTCTTATTGTTTATTTTCTTGTTCCTACATAGGCTTTATGTTGAAAAAGTAGCTTATTAAATTTTCTTAATGGCCAATAATGACGGTAATGGTTTTAAATTTTACTCTGCTTTTTATCCTCCTTTCACTCCCATGCACCGCCTCTTATTACCCCCTTTTGAGACACACAGCACAGCTATTACCCGAGCTGAGCAGAGTGTGTGCGGGATACTGCGGGCGGAAGGCTGCTATCGATTGTGACTATCCTCCCGGACATTAAACTGGGCGCGGTGATGTCAGCGGTGATGTCATGCTGTCAGTGTAACAGGAGTGCGCCATTGGCTCAGACCATGTGACAGATGAGAAGGATGGTGACCTCTGTGTGCTGGGACAGGACACGGCCGGGCCCCCTCCTCTGAGGAGTCACCTGTCGTCCTGTCGTCACTCACACTTTCATTCACACTTCTCAGCCTCGCACCAACATATTGTGCTGAGTGTCTACTGCTCATGCTCATACATGGCGCTTTTAATAAAGTCAGATGTCAGGAGAGGCCCACAACTCCAGCACACACTATCTTGCTCTTCTTGCTTTCCTCAAAGGCAAAATTGGATTCTGTCCATGTCTATAATGAGGAGATGTAGGAGAATAAATAGATAGCTCAATAAACACTTTGCCTCTTATTGCTTCTCCTCCCCTTTCCTCCCTGGCCCCTCCCCCTTCCCTCCTCAAGTCTGAGGCCCACGTCTGCGCAGCTCAGCGAAAAGCGCTCTAGGTGCATGTGTCTTTTATC
This sequence comes from Scartelaos histophorus, assembly GCA_000787155.1. Taxonomy (NCBI): domain Eukaryota; kingdom Metazoa; phylum Chordata; class Actinopteri; order Gobiiformes; family Gobiidae; genus Scartelaos; species Scartelaos histophorus. Next base: position 17,991 of record KN504977.1, read on the forward strand.
AGCATAGGTGTGCCTCATGAATATTCTGCTCTGACAATGACAGAGTTAATGAAAGTGACAGATGTAGAGATTGTTTTTGTGCACGCCCACTCCTGTGCTCTTGTGCTGTCTGTGTGTACGCTCAGAAATAACAGCAGTATACATAATATCAACTACACAGCTAATGTCATAAATATCACCACTTTTCATGGGCTGTTTGCATTGTTCTGGAAATAAATCTCCTCACACACCACCACAATCACATCAGTGTTATTCTATAACACTGAGTCAGCTGCTTTGAGATGTACCAATCAACACCCAAACACCTCATCTGTTTGCAGGCGAGGACATGCTGACTTTTGACCTGCACAGTCTGGCGACACTGGCGGCTGCTCGTGCCCTGGAGATGGCAGGGGAAACGACATCTCGGGGGGCGGACCCTGAGTGTCCAATCAGGAAGAGGCTAAACCTGCGCAGGAAGTGCAGCTGGAGACCTCGGCATGAGCCGGTGAGTCCTGCCTTACAGATAGAAATTTTAGTCATGCTTGCAACAGTAAATCATTAGTGTGAAAACATGTTAGACATGTTGAACTACGGACAAACACTGTACGAAGGTCCTGTTCAGTGTAAACCAGGTGATAACGGAGCTAGAACCCACCAAACCTAAGTGATAAACCTGACATGCAAAGGTTAGTGCTTTGACATCTCCATGGAGACAAGCAGGTGGTGGACCCTGCACCAGAGAAGTTAAATAGTGTACCTTTAAATGATAACACTAGCTGTCCTGTAATATACTTGTCACCCAACTAATATCTTACTTCTCATAGAGAACAATCAGGGAAAAAGCTATAAGGCACATCGGATTATAAGGCGCAAAACGCATGTCGGATAAATCAAACTTTATTCAGGTCATTTACAATAACTCTCAGTTGTAGCTAACACAAAAATACAAGTTTAACAGTTGGTGATTTGGGCATCAAACATGCCGGATCCCTCTCAACATTGTTCAGTTTTAAGACAAAAATACAAAACCTGAAATCTGCATGGTGCATGTCTCTTAACAGACGTAATGATCTTAGAAATGCCTTACAGTCCGAAAAATACGATACATCATAGATGAGCTAATGCAGAAATTGAAAGTCAGTTGAAAATGATCATTAGCTGCTCAAACACGTGCTGGCCACTTTGCAATCCCAGTGAATGTGTGTTCAGCATTTAAATACTCTGCTTTGTGTGTGTGTGTGTGTGTGTGTGTGTGTGTGTGTGTGTGTGTGTATGTCAGGTGTGCCCAGTGAAGGGCTCCATGGACTCGATGGGAGGGGAGGAGCTGGCCATGCGTGTCCAGCTGGCTGAGCTACAGCGCCGCTACAAAGAGAAACAGAGAGAATTGGCGAAACTACAGAGGAAACATGACCACCAGTAAGCACACATACACATTAGTTTTGAACTGGCCTCAAACCTGAATTACAGCATTCACAATTCACCCGTCATGCTGCATCTTTCTTATTTGTTAAGACCCATTGCCTTCTCACAATTATTCCAGTCTGACCTGTAGCCAGAGACGTTTCCTCTTCATTTCTGACTGCATCTTTGATCTTTTGTCTCACTCCATTCTCCTCCTCTGTTCACTGCAGGAAAGAGGAGACGTCTCGAAGCCCTGCTCGCCGGGGGCCCGGCCGCCCCCGCAAGCGCAAGTCCACCCCCGGGCCAGCTGCTGCAGCAGAGAGCTCCAAAAGACTCCGGTCAGTCCTGTGATATGGCACCAGTGTAATCAGTGTGATTGGCAAGCCCCGCTCATTCATCCTGATTTCTGTTTGTGTTTTTAGTCAAAGGCACAGTTGATTTTCAAGAAGTTCGTCTTCAGCAGAATTGATTCAAATGCTCTATGGCTGATGATTTGCTTGATTGGGCTCTGAAAAGAGCTGCTCAAAAGCGCACGCACATATTCATGCAGAGTTATCGGGGGAGGGGGGTATTTTAAATGAGAGAAGGTAATGGAGATGAAGCCTTCATTAATCATCATTAATCACCTTTAATCATATTTATCACATGCATTGATTATGTCTTGATTCTCCGTAAAGCTGCAGCATACATTAATACAAGCGGACAAAGTCCCGATGTACAGTTATCACAGTGATAAACGATTCCACACCACTCCCACTCATCCACACATAGAATAACACATTACTTCACACATTATACGCACCACACTTCCATCTACAGTGCGGCTTCCAAGCTCATAAAGATAAATGTGTTTTTTCATGCTGCCCCACCTCTGCTAACATGCTCACCCTTTGCCTTGATAAAATGATTAAAAGAACTTGAAGTTTGTCACGGTTAGCCTGATTAGAAAGTGCTAATGAAAATGACAATGAATGGCTTTAGTCATACATGCCGATGCAGCACACACACATGCAGTTTAATTAGTGCGCTGGAGCTATGTGCCGAAGCTGCATTTCTGCTGCTGTTAATGAGCAATGTGCCTTTTCTCAGACTTTTGTCTTTACGATCTTAGGTTGGTTTAAACAAAATGTAAGCTTATGAGTATTACAGTTATTAGTATATTTTATAGTATTATTTGAGTTTTCTTGTGGAGTTTAGTGCCCTTATTTGGGTAGGAAGAGCAGAGAAAACATGGCATCTTCTTGCTTTGTGTATATCTCCTCTGGAGAATGAAGACGCTGAGAGCCAAAGTTGTCTCTGTGGGAATATAGGATTCACCTGGCTCAGACAGCAGCTGCTAACAGTGTGTGCAGTGTGTACAGTGAGAGTGAGTGAGCATGCATACAATGAAGCCAGGGCAGAGAAAGAGAGCGCGATAGAGGGAGGGAGGAGTAGTGTTCAATAGAGGTTAGTGTTTATCGATTGAGCCCTGAAGCTCCGGTCAACGGACAGACTCCCCTGAGACTGCTTCATCTCTGTCTCAGCCCCTCCTCCCAACTCTTCCACCTCTTCCACCTCTGCCTTCTGACGTCTTCTCCCTCACCAGGTACTCTTTAACCTCTCATGTGGTGATTCAGCACAGCTTCATATTCGCACAGTCGCTGAATATTTCTGTGTTTGCTGTCAAACTGAGCAGACAGTTGGCACCAGCTTTTTACACTCTTACTTGATAAGGTTACGAGACAACAAGAGTGGCAAACGTCAGAGACAATAAATGAACCCAGCAGCACCAGACTTCCTCATGTCCTGAGCTCAGTGTGTTCTGTTTTAGGCCTGGGCTGAGTTTACTCGAGCAAAAAGGCAAGAAGAAAATGTCCAATCACAGCTTCAGCAGCCTCAGTGCTGCACAGGTCAGTAATCCTTCTGTGTTCCTCATCAGTGCACTCCAACATCCACTTCCTCCTGTTGTTTTTGCTTGATTGTTTCAATTAGTGGAACCAAATGAGACAATAATGAGCTGTCCCACTCCTACTGAATAGATGAAGGCTCGCTGTAAGCACAGAGGTCGGCCCAACACCCTGAACTCCAGGCTGGCCAGGAGAGTCACCCAACTCAAACACAAGGCTCAGCGTGGAGCCCCCTCATCCGCAGCCACACCGCGGCGTCCTAGAGGTGAGTAGTGACCAGGCACCAACACTCCTAAACAACATCAACATTAACCAGTAAAGCTAAATAAAGCTCTCTATCTGCTCATGGGTCCAGATCCACAGCAGAACTGGACTGCCTTTCAGACCATGAAGAGGAAAAGGGGCCGAAAACCCAAGCTGCTGATGGGAGGTGACCCAAAGAAGGCTCAGCTCAAGGATGAGCATGTCTCTGAGAAGCCAGAGTGTAGGACAAGCAAGAGCGAGAGTGAGAGTTCAGACCACGGTGAGTACAGGTCACAGAGAGAAGTCTGTATCATAGCTCATGTAAAAACCAATGTAGCTACTAGGCCGTTTGCCCATATGTGTGTGCACATATTAAACAGTACAGAGTGAGATGTCATCAGTGGGAGCTTCCTCACTTTCCAGCTCGGCTGTCACACCGTTAAAACCATTAACGACTTGCCACAGGCATTCAGCACAGCCACCCAGTGCTCAACACAGTAACCTGAGCCCACTTTGGCTCTACTAAGAATGTCACACCCCTGTCCTTGGCTTTTCAAACCTATGAAAATGCCCTCACTCTGAGAGGGGAACCATGTCAGCCCCAGCCAAAGAAGTGGGAAGTGGCCATCCCAATCAGTTGATTTGAAGACTGAAAACTCTGAGAATCTTAAGGGTTGGTGACATTGAGAAGCAGAGTGTGTTGTTTGTGTGCGGCAGAGGAAGTGTTGACGAGAACGCAGTGTAAGTGACAAGTGTGTCAGAGATGTGTCGACACCAGCACGACCCCCACAGTCAGTGACACGCAGCTGCCAATAACTGTGGAGATGTTCGCAGGCTGCAGTGGTGCATATGCGCCTGGCTCTACATGTGCTCCTGTCACTAGACTCGCACTTTGGTTTCTCAGGATTTCATATACATACAAAGAAGGACAAAAAGTACATAAGAACGTGCAGCACTGTCAGGATCAAATTGTAAATTGTTTAGAGTAGTTTGTTTCCATCATTTAAAGCACTGACCAATTAAATGAATGCCCATATTCTGCAGAGGATGACCATGGCAGTTGCAACAGTGAAGATGGAGTGTCTGACATTAAGATTAGCTCCTCCTCAAATCAAGCAGCTGGAACTAGGTTTTTTTCTAAACTTTCCTCCAAATTTCAAGCCAACCAAAAGCCCAAGATGAGACCAGATCAGCATGGTAAATGTTCACTTTATCTGTCTTCATAATGAATTATTTTAAAATAAGGTTTTTGAGTAGCTTATTAAACTTTTGCAGGCTGATTATGTTGTTACTCTTGCAGCTGTAGATTGTGCTTCAGTGTCCAATCTGAAAAGACAAAAGACAACCTTTGGCAGCTTAGACAGAAGACTCCTTGACTATCAGAGACCTGTGAAAAGGGCCCTGGCAGAGTGCTGCGGGCCACTGCTAGGCTTTGGCTTTGGTGATCCACCAGCCAGCCGCACCAACAAAGAAGCAGCACACAACATTATTGGAAAGGTGAGCATCATAAATACTAAAGCTGGTAAAAGGGATGATTCAAATCATTTTGGTTTTAAAATAATTGAAGTTGGCGTAATGAATTATTTCGTAGCTCACAGAATAGGTAGGACATAGGTAGAATTAAAGCAAGATTAGGTAGATCAGGAGCACTGGTACATGTTCACATGTGTATGGGTTGTCGTAACACAGCACCGATCTAGTGCTTTCACTGTTTTGTTTTTCCGTCGTTGGTGAGACACCCACATTAATTTTAATGACAAATGCCCTGAGGTCATTTCTGTTTTAAGTCTGTGCAAGAGAATGTCCAAAAACACATAACTCTAAACCAAACGCAGTTCCATAAAAACATCATTGGCCATAACTCTCCTTACACACATGCTTTGTGACGCACACAGTAACATCAGCAATAAAGGAAATAATCATCTATGCCCTCCAGTGACTGAACTTCTGTCACTGAAATATATGGTCTCCTGGTGTGGAAAACTTCCACAGACACAGCATCAAATCTGACAGTGTTCCTTGGAAAGCCAAATGCAAGCACAAACCTGTTAGGTGAGCTGGCTCCATCAACAGTCATCCATCATTTTCACATAGACCAGCCTAAACCGGTCTGGAGAACTGTGTGTGTCCAAAGTTTTCAGATAAGGGTCCAATACATAGTGTCCACTAGTCCTATACGTACATGGAACTGCTCTGTTTTGATTTTAAGTAGTGAAGTCAATTAGACTGGTCACAAATGGGCTTTATTCATGTTATGTCACAAACCAGGAAGACGTCTGGAAACATGCAATGACAACTTCCGGTGTAGTTACCAACACTGGGCTTGCCTACCGACTGTGATAAACCCGTTGAAGTAAATGTCATCAGCGGTAAAATTAATACTGCATACGTCTGTGCTGTTTGGAATACATTTTGAAATTGGCGCCCTCATCTCTTCTAATGGCAGCCAGTGTGCTCGGAGTTGTGTGTCAGCAGGGAAATTATGAAAACTGAGGTATGGTTATAATAGTTGATTAGTCGAACATAATGGAATGCTACAGTGACATGAAGAAAACAAGACCATTTTCTAATTTTTCCTAGTTTTGTTAGACTTACTACCATGAACAGAGCCCACTGGAAGTTGTCATCTGTTTCCAAATGTCTTTCTGATTTGTGATCTAAGCATGAATATCTTACTGTAGAAGACATCACTGACTGAGGTTAATGGTACTAAATACACAGCTGTGTAGCATCCTGCTTTCTGTCAGTTGATATCACTTCCTGTTTCTGTCCAGGTCAAAGGTCATGCAGTCAGTCGGTTGCTTCAGAGCTTTACCAGTGATGACGGCTTTCACTTGGATGAAGAGAGCAGTTTTTCTGAAGGTGATGATGAGGATGAAGATGAAGAGAAGCAGAAACCACTGCACCTTCCTCCCAACATGCCTTGCAGGATACCTGGTAGGCTAGACCAATGGCACAGCGGCTACATAAACAAGCTTCTTTGAATCCATGCATGCTAACCTTTTCAACTCACTCCTGAACCATTCAGTCATATTTAGAACTACATGAATGCTCAGTTACCCTGCCAGTCATTCATCTTTTCCCACCCTTCCCCCACAGCTCTGCCCAATTGTGTTTTGAGTAAAGAAATGTTGGTGGATGGTTTGAAGATCCTTATTTCCAAGGAGGATGAGCTCCTCTATGCAGCTTCGGTCCACACTCTGGAGCTCCCTGACATGTAAGACCACAGTACCCCATTGTCGCTTTACAACCCTGCACCTGACAAAAACTGCTTAGAAAATTTGCTTCAGTACCAATGTAGTGCATCGCCATCTTAAAGCTTTTAAATTCAGGAGCTGGGACAAGTGTTAAAGAAATGAGTGATTTACTAAAAGAATGAAGCCTGTGGTAAGTGCTAGTTTAATTCCTGGCAGTTGTGACAATCCTGACAAACAAGACGTCTCTGCAAGTGTAAAGCCAACTCGCACAGTTCTGACAGCCAGCACAGCTGCCACTAACAAAAGTTGTTATTGTTATATTTCTCACAAGCCTTAGATTTATAGCAGCGATAATTGAGCCACGTTATTGTTTGGAAAGTACAAATGATTGAATTAACATTTGTTTACCTGTCTTTCTCAGATTCAGTGTTGTCATTGAAGGAGAAAGGGGGAACAGACCCAGGATTTACTCACTAGAGCAGCTCCTGCAGGAAGCAGTGAGTAATGAATGTTGTTTAAATGGAAACATTAGGCCATGCATAATAACATTAATATGCTCTAGGTCCTGGACGTGCGTCCTCAGACTGAGGCCATCCTGTGTGGAGGGACACGGGTGTGTGCCTACTGGAGTGAGCGCTCCCGATGCCTTTACCCCGGCTATGTCCAGAGAGGTAGCTGTAACACACTAAAGCCTCTGAGCGCTCACTTTAAGCATTACTCAGCCTCATTCCTGACATTTCAGGAGGCCCAGGAGAGGATGAGAAGGAGGGCAGTGTGATGGTGGAGTTTGATGACGGCGATAGAGGAAGGATCTCTCTGGCCAACATCAGACTCCTGCCTCCAGGATATCAAATAAGCTGTGCGTATGGCTGTTGACGCTTAAATGAGAAATACAAAGTTTCAGACAATCATTTAGTTTTCCTTTTTTGTTTTTCAGGTACTGACCCTCCTCCAGCACTTCTAATGTCCCCAGGTCGCAGAGGTCGACAAGTTTCTCAGGAGAGAAAAGCCAGTAGTGAGGAGACGGTCAGACCGCAGGAGAAAAGACCAGGTGTGCAAATACAAAAGACATTTTCATTTCCTTTGGTAAAACCTGGAGTAGTGTAAGTTATCATTTGTAAACTGTGAGAAGTGTATTCACAGAAGTACCAGTCTAACCGGTAAATACATGCACACATCTAGCCTAAGGCTCCAACTACCACAGCTTTATTTACAGTTTTTAATATTTCTTTCTGTCAACAATAATCAGATGCATCACGGCAGCACACACACACTATATAGGATTCCAGTGTCTAAACGTTCCAAAGAGTCATAAATAAAGGTCTTTGTGTGCTGCACATGCTTTATCCTTTTATTAAGACATTAATCATGACTTATGAAGTGTCAGATTACTTTGTGCAGTTGGAGTGACAAATCTGCCTGAGGGCAGGCAGGTTAGCTGGGTTTACTGTGGACTTCAAAGTATTGTTTGTGCTTTTGTTTGCGTTATGGTAATTAACACTTTTTATCCCAATCCTTTCAGTTGGCAGACCCAAGAAAATGCACTCAGTGCCCGAGTCTCTCAGCACGGCAGCACCAGTGGCAGAGCACAGGATTAAGAACACTTCTCCACTGAGCTGGTCTGCCCCCAAGAAGAGAACTCCAGTGGACTTTTTCCTCTTCAACGGAACGTCCCGTAAGACCCAGCGGAAGATCAGAGAACACGACCTGGCCTTGTTTCACCGGCCTGCCTCCCATCCTCTCTCACACTCTGCCCCCATGAAAGGAATCTTTGGGCTGCCCTTTGAAGTGGACTCTTTCAGAAGCATCGCTAATGGCTACTCCACATTTGGAGCTGCTAGACCTGGTGCCATTGTACCAATGATGGGGCTCAGAGAACCCTCATGCTCTCCCGCTGTCGCCATGGCAATCGGATCTGCCAACAGGAAGTTGGTGAGCGAGCGTGACAGGAAGCAGTATCTTATTAAACTTGACCATGAAGGTGTGACTTCTCCAAAGACCAAAAACAGCAAAGCCCTGCTTCGGCTTGGGAGCAGTGGGCTTAGGACTGGGGCACCTCTGCGGTACATCCATCCTAGTCTCCTGGTCAAAGGAGGGAAAAAAGGCAGAGCTGATGTAGACATTCCCAAAGGCACTTCCCCTCCCAGGGAGGAGCTCCGCTCTCCTGACCTGAGCGCTGATTATACTCTGGAGTACCCCAGTGACTGCCCCAGCTCCTACTCAGAGCTGGATGAGGAAGATGAGGACGAGCGTGGAGCAGCAGACACACGGAGAGGCTCTGGGACCACACAGTGTCGCAGCGGGCGCTTCCAGTCTCGTCTCTCCTGTTTCTCCTCGTCATCGTCATCCTCTTCCTCCTCTGGCTCCATCTCCTCTTCTTCAGTCTGCTCCTCTGACAACGACTCCTCCTATTCCTCTGATGAAGAGTCATCATCTGTGATGCTCCGCCGGGCTCTGCTCCAGCAAGACAAACAGAAACAGCGGCAGAGTTTGACCTCTGACGCCACCACGTCTAAGGGTGCTCCAGTACACAGCTTCGTCCAAACAGCTAACACGGTCACCTCTGGGGCCAAGCCACAACCAGAGAGCAAAGAGGACAGAAAAGAATATATTGGTAAAGGGAATGCACTGAACAGCAGTGGCTGCTCCAAAGGCCAGAAGAGGAAAGAAGGAGCTGCTAATGGCCACAGTCCGCAGCCTAAAGCTAAGGACCCTGTCCCAGCCAAGAGGCAGATGATGTCCTCTACAGAGACCCTCGCCAACAGGTCTGCTCTATCAGGACGCCAGCTCTGGAGGTGGTCTGGGAATCCCACTCAGGTGTGTGTTCTGTCAGGAGAGGGGTCATTATAGGCTACATCTCTGCAGTAAGGGGTAGGAATCAAAGCATTGCTCTCATTTATGTTCTTGCATAGTTAGTACTTTTAGTGTATTTTGACCAAATAGGAAACATTCATTTTTAACATATCGTCTTTGGTTTTTTAGAGACGAGGACTGAAGGGCAAAGCTCGTAAGCTTTTCTATAAGGCCATTGTGCGTGGCAAAGAGATGGTACGTGTGGGAGACTGTGCTGTATTCCTTTCACCTGGCCGGCCCCAGCTACCTTATGTGGGCCGTGTGGAGAGTCTCTGGGAGTCCTGGAGCTCCAGCATGGTTGTCAGGGTCAAGTGGTTCTACCACCCAGAGGAAACTCGCCTGGGGAAGAGACACCGTGATGGCAAGGTAAAGTCTGCACTCCCATTCAGAACGATGCATGAATGTTCTGTATGTAACTTAAGATAGCTTTACTGTTGATGGACAATTGTAATGTATTTAGTGAAAACTCTGAAACAAAGTTGTGACCGTTTGACCTTGTTAAGTTTTCAGTGAAATGGTGAACTTATGATCTAAAAGAATAGCCACCACACATGGTACACTGTACCTTTCGTTAAAGATTTCCTGTTTCTGTCAGAATGCCTTGTACCAGTCGAGCCATGAGGATGAAAATGATGTGCAGACCATCTCCCATCGCTGTCAGGTGGTCAGCCGAGCAGAGTATGACCACCTCACACGAGACCGCAAACCTGGCACCAACGACTTGTTCTACCTGGCTGGGACCTATGAGCCCACTACGGGGCAGCTTGTGGGAGTGGATGGTGTGCCCATTGTGTCCTAGCTCTCTATCTCTGTCAGAAAGCCAAGATTTTGACTTTGGAAAAGTCAGCTTCCAGAAATCTTTGAAGACACACAAAGGGACAGAGATACAATCACAATAGCTTTGTTTGTATTGGAGTCCCTAGAGTGAAGAACTGTCCCCACTGGACAAACCAGAGTCCAGTGCTGAGGGAGAACGGCTCTGCGCTTTGCTACATATGGGCAAGGCCAGTTTGTTGCATGGAGAATCTCCAAGAGTCTCAAATAAAGAACATCTCGTCACTGTGACAAGATTAGTGCAACAATAGAACAGGAACCAAGGACATGAGCACTTTGGACAGAGTAAGCAGGCTATGCTAGAGGAGGAGGGCCTCCGTGGCCTTCTGATAACAAAGACTGTGGGGGGAGGGAGACTTAAGGAGGGTCTTGCTGTTCTTAAGGTGGCCTGAATGGTCCTCCACTTGAGATTTCGACAGGACCAAAAAAAACAGAGTGTGTGTGTATGTGTGTGTGAGTCGTCAGGACACACCAAGGGTATGTCTCCTAACACTTATTCTGTCCAGTAATAATATGTCATTTGTTTTGTTTTAGTTGATTTCAATTGTCAAGCCATACACGTCAATACCTCTGTCGCCTCCTGCTTCAGGAGCAAAGACACATGTATAGGTAGTAGGATGTTTTTGGACTGAGTGACCGAGTGTATGTGATAGTGTGAGTACTTAAGTGTGTTTTTGTACAGTATGTTGTACAAACATTGTAAATGACACATTATATATTTGTTCCTTTGTTTATATTTGTGGAAGAGAAAGTGGGGGAGTGCTGCGTGAACTCTCGATGCACTGAACAGGAAGTGAGTTTTGAAACTGATCAAACTCGCAAAGACTTAGCGATATATGCCCTGCTTTGGGCATTAATGTACAAATGATTTGGGGTGTCTAAATGTATTTAACTCTTTGATTCAGAATGTGCTTTTTTTGTTTTTACACTTACTGTAAAAGAAACCGAGTTTCTATCATCTGCCATTGAAATCTAAACCTGTAATGGTTAGTGTTTTTAGAATGTAGATATTTAAATATCTGGCTTCAAAGTGAAACATACCAAAGTACCTGAGTGAGTTTACGTTTCGCAGCATTAGGATAAAGCAGACAAAATCCAATCAGATTTAAGTCCGGGAATCCTGCAATCCGAGGAAGTAGTAGATTCTCTCATAGGCTTGTGTCCATCCGCCGTTGCCATGACAGCCCAGCTGATGCACTTGAGATCTCTACGGCAACCAGGATGGATCACATGAGTGTGAAGGACAATCAACGCCAATCAATGGGACAGTGTTGGAGGGAGGGGGGTAATGAGGATCAAATCTCAAATTGTGTCACTTTTATTCCTGTTTTGCCAAAAATGTTTTCTGTTTGCTTATTTGAGTGATTTTCTTTATGCAAACCTGTGACAAGAGTCACTGTAAAGGATGTACAGGGGAAGAGTATTGATGCCTTTTATTTTGTCTGAGTTTTAACTAAAATGTCGCTGTTACACTGCAAAGCAAAAGCTTTAAGAGGAAACTAATGTGAAATTCAATTCTATCGTGTTACTTTAATGGGTCTTTAATTGATTTTTGCAAAGGCTGTATACTCTTTAATAAAACACTGGATTCATTTGTATCCATCATGACAAAATCATTGCGCAAGATGTTTTAGACCCATGGGAACCTGCTTTGTACGGTTGAGATCACCCAAAATACACTATATACTGTTGGAAATATTTTACATTTCCTGTTGTACAAGAGAATAATTATTTATCTTTTCATTTTAAAGTTATTGCTTTAATTTTATTGCTTTGCTTTTTATTGCTTTATTAAAAAAAATCTTACACAAATGTCTTGTCTTTCCATTTTTCTCTGATGGGTGTGAATACTTTAAACACTGTCTGATGTTCATCAATGGCCATCATTTGTCTGTGCTAGGCACAAGAAGAAAGGCAAAAAGAATGAGAGGGCAAAAACAGGAGAAACGCAGGAAGCAATTTGAAACTGTAGCTGTGGCCAATAGAAGCTGAAGAATGAGAGGAAACAGTATCTGAGAGACTGTAAGCAGGATGAAGTCTCCTCGGGCTGTACAGGTGGGTCAGGTATTCACCATTATAAAAACGGAACAGCACCATTTAGAGAACAAAGCAAAGCATTGGCTTTCAGCTCCAATCTACATGTACTAAATGTGAGGATGCCATCACAGATCCACTTACTATAAGTCTGTATTGGGACAAACCACGGGCTCTTCCTAGGTCTGGAGTCCAGGACAGAGGCGTCTACCACTTTTTAATTTGACACTTCCTGTGCGGGATATTATTCACACCTCTTTATCACACTGTAGGCAGAATCTTTGTCACATGGCTCACTGCTACATTAAAGGATAGATTGACTATTTACCTTTGACCTCAAATTACTGTCAGGGTGCCGCGTGGAACAGCCTCAGCTTAAATATACCTCATAAAGTTCGTTATCTGAGGCTCTTTATTGTAGTCCCTCCTTAGTTTTTCTTACCGCTTTTTCATGTTCACAGTCTACATACTCTTATCACCACAGCTGTGCATGTCAATACAGGAAAAGTTGAATCACCTTTCCTTCTAAATAACAGTGCTAATGGTCCTTGACTATAGCCTTAAAGTGGTTTAAGTCCAGCTCTTTGTCCCATGTGTGTTTGCTTTCTTTTTGTGCTGTTCTGCCCGCTGTTTGGAGTTTAGCATGTTATTGCACAGATATGAAATGGCGCGCCGGCCTGTCTGACCACACACACACCAGAGCCTTCTACTCACCGTTGCACTCTTCACATCCTCCCTGTCGGCTCTTCAATCAGCAGACGCCTTGAAAACACAGACATTAAGTGCAGTCTTTGACTCCTTATCGGCAGGTTTGCGTTAGGCTTATCTGGTTGACATTGTTAAACTGCTTTACCCAGAATGCTGCAGGAGATAGGGGCACTATTGGAGCTTGGGGTTGCTCTCTGGGTTAATGAGAGAGGGCTTGCACATCCTAAGAGCAAACACGCTGAAGGTGATTTGTGAAGAAGGCCAAAGTGTCGCAGGAAGGTGTGTCCTTTTATTGTTGCTAAATCAGGGCTAAATATGAGGCGTGACATCAGCCTCATGTGTATCTGCTTTTATTGTCTGAATCAGGAAGATAAATGTAGCGGCGGCTCCAACAGTAAAAGCTGAGAAGGCCTTGTGGTTAGGGGAGTGTGCTCTCCATTTAGACATGGGCCCGGCTTGTCACATAGTGAATGAATGGCTGTCAGCTGCATGTGCGTTTGTGCTGGGGTGTATTCAGGCCACTCAGAGTGGGAGTAAGCAGATCAGCAGCCTTCTCTACACCACCTCATCCATCGTTCATCTGAGCTCCACTCTTCTCCATCTGAGCACACAGTAGTGTGACACAGGAGATGTCCAGAGCCAGTCTGACTCACGGCTCCTTGTGCAACGGATTTTGTGACAACAGATGGTACGCTTACATAAATCATCAGGAATTCTTGGCAATGTGGTGGAACCAATGTCCATGCACTCTTGCATTAGACCTACAACATTATGCTACAACAAAAGTTCTTTTTGGGACAATGTATTCTTACTTGGTGTCGAGGGAACAAAGTAAGGAATCATGTATGAGTTGTTCTGCAGAATGCTGAACAATGAATGCACCATTGAAACCAGATAGAGAAGTGTCCGGTCCCTGTTAAAGCGCTGGGTTTCTGAGCCCTAGCTGTGCATGGAGGTGAGTCAGGCTATATCAAAACCACTACATCTCGACCTCCTGAACAAGCAAATCCTGACGTCACAGCCCTCAGAGTTTCTCTATTCATAGGAGAGGTGTGGGGGGCTTAATAAAGCAGAGGAAGATTGTATTATGTTGTAGTCTTAATTTGAAGTGGATTTCTTTGTAAGCATTAAGCATTTAGAGTAAATGTATTTAGTACTTTGCTACATTTATACACTGGCTTTATCAAATCACCCAAACTGCCAGAATTGCCTGTAACATGGAGTCTTTAAGCAGCACCATGTAAGAGTGCACCTGCATGACTTTGTGGAAATATATTAAAGGTTTTATATTACGCAAAATGTACTGTTGAGCTTTCAGCCGTGTTTAAGCCATGTTGTTACCTCCACAAAAACATACCTGGAGTTTTGTCTCATTCACACATGTTTGAGTAATCCTTTATTATATCTTTTAACATTTCCAAAGAAATGCTCTATTCCACTTTGTGATGTCATCTCGTGGTAGTTTATAAGTTAACAGCTACCTGTTAACTTTTGTTTAGCAGGTATTGGACATTCCAGGTCTGAAAATACCTAAATGAGCAAATGCACGTGTGAATGAAACAAAACACAACTCCAGGTATGTTTTTGTTGAGGAAAAAAACATAACAGATCAGAAAATATGGGCCTTTTACAGAGTTAAAGATACAGTATAGTAGAGAGTTAAGAGTTTCCACAGAACATTCTAAGCAAAAATAATATCTCAACAAGCAAGCAGTATGCCCTCCCCCAGAGAAACAAGCCCACTGACTGTATGGATGCATGTTTTTTCAAGTTTAGTTTTAATGGGGGGTCCATTAAAACACAACGATGAGACCTGCCTGTGTGTGGTGGGTTATATCAGGTCAGACTGTCCCCTCCTCTTACCTACTGTGGATTAAGACAAAATTACAGGAAAAGGCTCTATGATTTGTGGCTCTTGTACACACAGTTGTACATGTTCCTCCAGAGACCCCTCTGTGGTTATTGCTGAATCCGGTATTTGATATTTGGAATAGTAGAGGAGCTTTGGCACGCCCCGTCACTCTAGATAGGTCAAACATGCTGTAAAGTCTTAGTGGACACAGCAACGGGAGTGCGGACACCTGATATGTGTCTGTGATATTCATGATAGGATGGGGATGCAAGCTGGAATTTATATGTGCATGTGCGAGAAGGAGAGAAAGATACCGCACTGACGAGTGACTGGCAACACAGCTAAGTCTACCCCAGCGACAGCCGCAGGAGATATGTACAGTATATTTAGATAAAACAAGCCATCAGTCTACACACACACAAACATGCTCTGGTCTTGTATGAGTTTACCTCCTGGTGCGTTGTCATCAACACTGCAACCTGAACCCTGTCTAGACCTTCATTTGTACTCTAGAGGTACGCTATGTAACTTTTCTACGGGACCTTTTTCCCCATGGAGATGTTACTGCTTCACCTAAAATGTTCCACAATACTGCAATAAACTTAATGTATTTTGCTTATCGACACCTTCCTAAAATAATTGCATACGCCATTTTTTCAGGTTTTTCAGGAAACACAAAAAACTCCACCCAAAATTGAAATTAAATTATTATCGTCACCTTCCTAAAATAATCGCCTAAGTCACTTTTTGCCTAAGTGACTTAGGCGATTATTTTAGGAAGGTGACGATATGTTAATTTATTATGGCTAAAATTAATGCATTCTTACTCTGAACAGGCCTTTCTCGCTACAGACAGGTCAACCACAACTTGGCCTGGTGGTGGAAATGTTATGCCATATTGTGGTACTTTCTTGGAAAAAGCTATGGTATTAGCACCTGTATGGAGACAAACAGGACTCTCACAAAAAAAGTTACACCTTTAACATCAAATCTGAGCCACGTAACATGATTACTTGTACTTGTTTCTTTTAAGGTATAACTGAATTACAATACTTTGATCAACATCAAATGCTTTAGAGCAAAATGAAACTTTGCAATTAGGCCTATATATAGGCCTATAAATAGGCCTACTGGATAACCAGAGTTGTTGCATTTAAAGCCAAGTATGTCCCATGAATGTCAGGTTAAATTATGGACAAGCTAATTCTGGTGTTAGGGGATACAAGAGGCTCAGTTGTTGATAGCGGCTAACTAACGTCCAGCTAGGGCCAGTGTTCCCAGCTCTCCTGCTAAAGTTACGTTGGATTTAAGATCCACACCAGTGACCACAGTGGGACAGACTGAACCAAAGGAAGAGGCCCAGACATTCTGACTCTACTCTGGACTGCAGACTGACAGCTAAATGGATGTTGTAGTGATCAAGTGGGTCATGAGGAGCAGCTTGGGACGCTAGCTTTATGGGCTATTGAGAAAAAGGCTTGGATTTGGCACTCTGTGTTGCTTATATTTAGGCTACAATTTGTCTATAATTTGACAAAAATATGCATTTCCAGTACCTATGTAATGCCTCCTTCATGTTCTTCTCCTGTAGTGGTCCCTGAGCTGCACACTTGTGCAGGACCTATGCGAGAGATGATCAATCTTCTGACAGCTATCCTGAGAGAGCAGGGCCCAATGAGAGCACGCAGGACAAAATCAATGGCACTATTAAGCTTCCAATACATCAAACAACAGCAATCAGGATGGGCAGGAGGAGGAAAGCCACATTATATTTTGTCCTTTTGTCACCTGCAGTGAGCCAGAGGACTAGAGGACCAGAGGAGGTGAGAGGGACTGAGCAGGCTCCTACTGCAGAAGTAGTTAGGCTCAGCACTAGAGTGGTATAGGTGTGAGTGAGGCAGCAGACTGGAGCGTGTGTGGCAGCTGTGGCTCTGCCCAGAGAGCTGCTGGCAACGGGTGTACACTAACTGTTCCCACATGTCGCACAGGCTGGCACAGCGAGGCTGCACTCCTCCTCTGCCAGGTCCCATTCAGATCTGTCTGGAGTTCAGTAATGATACTTATGACAAGACAATGTCACGGATGACAACATTTCAAAACATTGAAACAGTCCTGCACTGTGGCCAAAGGGTTTAGAAAAAGCACATATGCTAAATTCTGGCCATTCAGAATCAGAAATATGTCATTGCCATGTCAGAAAACAGAACTCACAAACAAGGAATGAACTAATAATAATAATAATAATAATAATAATAATAATAATACATTTTATTTAAAAGCGCCTTTCAGGACACCCAAGGACACTGTACAAGACAAAGATAAAAACACATACTGACAGATAAAACAAAAGACTAAAAACTAGGGATAAATCCTGAAATGTTACTGCAGTCCCTACAACAAAACGCTCTGTTCCGTTTCCATAAAAGACTATGTCACGGAGTCCAGCAGCTGTTTCTCAAAGTCATATCTACAAGTGTTCTGTGTGAAAACTACTTGCACAAACAAATGAAAATAGGGTGTCAGTTTCAAACAGGACCAGATCCAGTGCTGGTTGGAGCGTGTGCTGGTCTGCAGTCTGCTAACAGCCCTGTGTGATTTGTGCCTGTACATTTGCTTTTTTCTATACAGTGAGCCTTGTATATGTATATGTTGTGGCAGCCTCCTCTGCGTTCGGGTCACGTTTCCATTGGCTCAAAGAGAACGTTTTATCTATAATCGCTCCTTCATCTTCAGCAGAGGTGTGTGTGTGTTTGCATAATAGAACTGGTGTGTGCGATCCTTAGTCATGGGTTTCATCTCAGTGCCTGTGTGTGTGTTGGTGCGCTGGTGCCTCTTCACTCTTTCATCTCATCAAGCGTTCATCACTCCATCCCTCATCAATCACAGCATCAGGCTGGCTGTGCCGTGAGGATAAGATCTGGTCCAGGCTCTCTCTGTCTCAGCACAATGAGGAGGAATGTGATCAGAGGGGCGCAGTGGGAGGCCGCTCGCCGCACCTACATACACTGTATTTTGCTCCAACGCAGCTCACTGTTGGTCCACATACATACAGGCTGTTTCCATGGTGACAGATACGCAGCCATGCAGAAGGAGTGCATCGTCCCTTGGGACATCTCCTTTGTCCATCTCCCCATCGCTCTCCTTTAGTGATGACAACATGTCTCCTCTCTGTCTGTCTTTCCCTTCGGCCTCTTATTATGCATAATGCATGGGCTCCAATTCATAAGTTAAATTTCATCTGGTCCATACCATAGTGTACCACAGGCTCTTTGTTCTTCACCTGTTATTTGGTTCATTTAGACAAGAACATCTTTTCTTTTGGAGGAAAAGATATTCAACAACTGTGTACAACATCTGACAAGAGTATTCATCAGTTATTGGTCAAATAAATCAGAGCTTTATTTCTGTTGAAGTAAAATATAACAGAATTATTGGTTTGGTTCTTTAACCAAACACGGGGGCAGGTAAGTGTAATACAACTTTAGCCTTAAGTGTTATTGAACCACAGTATCTGGGGCCTTAGTTGGGCTGTGCAGACTCGTCCTGTAACCTCTGCATGTTGCAATAAGCACAGCTCCTCTGGTTTGAGTGG
Organism: Scartelaos histophorus; assembly: GCA_000787155.1. NCBI lineage: Eukaryota > Metazoa > Chordata > Actinopteri > Gobiiformes > Gobiidae > Scartelaos > Scartelaos histophorus. The sequence continues at coordinate 36,573 of KN504977.1, forward strand.
CAGCTCCTCATTATGACACAGTGAGAGTGGTATGGATGGAAGCCGAGAGGGAGCCAAACACATTTGTTGTTCTGTCAAAGATGGTGAAAAGAGGCCTTGTCACACTCACTGCTCATGATTGATGCTAAAGATGTTCCCTTCATTTGCTGTGACTCACCACCGCTTGTTGCCATGTTGGAGTATTTTTTGGCTTAAAAATCAGCATCACAAAACACATTGACCTCGACAACAACAGCGTCTTTGGGCCTCAACCCACGAGCACAGTTTACACATTTAGTGCATAAATTTTCAGCTCATGTTTGGGGCTATATGACATGACAATCCATAAAAAAATAAAGACCAGACCTGAATGTATTCTCCTACCTTTCCTTATATTTTACAAATGCACAATTGTTAAAAATCCAAACATGCAGCCATTTATAACAAACTATGCATCCGGGTTACTCCAATGAATCAATCACGTCAACTTCCTCATTGTCCACATTCCAGATCCTACTGCTACATATCAACTGAGATTCAATTAGTGCTACATTAAGGGCAGTATAACTCCACGCCAACATACCGGGCAACCACATGTGTGACTTTCAGCTGAATTGTTGATGATTAAAATATAACATTCTCATTTTAGAGTGTAGACACAGAATGGTCATGAATATATTGAGCAAGAAAAAAATTCTCACTAGACAACTTCCTCATCAGGACAGAGTTAATTGCCAGGTATGTAGCTTGAGACAGGTAACCAGTGTCAGCCCCAGAGTCTCCAGACAGCTAATTAGAAAAACACAAGTGCTGCTGGGCCACTAGAGTGTATGCACATTGGCCAAAGCATATGCACAAACTGCTATCATATGAATTTAATGCAGAATTCTCTTGCTCTATTCAAAGATAGAAAAAATGTCATAGTAATTATTACTTGTTTGATGGATTGGGAGTCAGAGAGTCCTCTTGATCTAGGCTCTGTAATTTCATCGAGATGGCCACCATTTTTGGAAACTGGTTTCTTCAAAGTATATGTTTATATACAAGTGCATATCTGGCATGTTTTGACATGCACACATTATATATTAAAGGTGTCACTTCATGCACCAAAAGACTTGCATATCATTTTACACTGTATAAAACACTGCATTCATGAATCATCAATAAGTCAAAACTCCTCTAGGTACAAATTATGGTCTATTATCTAAGCATTATATAATAACAACATGGCAGGGTATCACATGCGTCAAAATAGGCTTTACATAAAAGTCTAAAAGCAAAAATTAGGACAGTGTGTTAGGACAAGGGCCTGTTTATATCTGGTACCATATTTCATGACAAATCACACCTTGTGCATATTACAGGTAAGACCACTCATTTCACAAAAACATGGTTTACACAATTATATTTAAGGTTATTAACTTACCTAGTTTTAAAATCTTGGTTTATAATAAGTTTATAATTTTACTTCCCGGTTGGCAGAAAATGAGGTAATTCCATAACTGCTTTTTTGACAATGGCCAAACCTTTCTAAATTGCATAATAGCAATGATATGATTAATAAAAATAATTTACTCTCTTAAATACTGGAAGGAAGTTTCAAACCGCCAATGTGTTCGTTGTGGATAATTTGGCTCGGCATTTTGGATGGAATTTGTGGTATTGGTGACATAGATGGAGGTACTACGATTTAGAACTCAGCGTTGCTTCCTGTATTTTTCCCTTCAGATTTTTTCCACAAAATGCCACTTAACTGACATAAAACTTTGATGGGTACTGACCACAGGTACTATCCCTCCAAACCAAGAAATTAGAGAAACGTGAAAATCTGCCATATGCACTGTGACTATTAAGAATGAATGATCAACAGAAAGTTATGCAACACGGGGATTTAACAGTGTGGAACCCTTAGGACAGACTTGTTGCAACACAGGCCTTATTGCCTCACATACAAGTTTCTATGTCCTTGTCCACTGGCTGGTCTGGGCTTGAAGATGATGACACCAGCACGACAAGGTTAAAGATCCGAGTGAGTGAATATTTCAGAGATGACTGCTTCACAGGATGGAGGTGGACCTGACGAACCCTCCCATGGGAAAATGAGCATTTAAGTGTATTTGTCAACAAGTGGAGCATGGAACGCGATGTCACCATTAGGGATTTCATCATTTGACATTCAACTTTCCCCATACGACATATTATTGCTGTCTTATGGTATGACAGGTCTTGGTGAACTTTTGCTCTTCTGATCTCATTATTGCTCATGAATTCCAGTTGTAGTCAGTCCACGGGATCAGGGTTCTAACTGCACTTACGACGATGACAGAATCGTCAATGGACCAACAAGAAAATCAGATTATGTTAGGAAGTGAGAGGTGAAATTTAGATTAAGTGAAAAGAAGTGCACGTCAGTAAGTAAAAATAAAATACAGTAGATGGAATTACTTATTGATATCACAAAGTAAAAAGTAAAAAATGGCCACAATGTACATATTTACATTTATCATTTAAAAAGGGTAGGATACTACTCCTACTATTGAGACGTGTAATACAACTTCTAGTAACACTATTGTTATGCCAGTTTCCTCTATAAATTACACGTGTATTACAACATCCACCACCACTAACTGTCACTTAGCCATCCACCCAGCGCAGTATACAAAACACTTAAATGTGGATTTGAACATTTTTACTTGATGGTAAAGTATTGATTTTACGTATAACTTTGTTATTTGTAGGCTATTATTACAAAGGCATCATGCTGTGGGTGTTCTACATGCATTTCTTTTGGTGAGATGTTCAGCAATTAATATAATGCACATGATAGCAAATGCAGACAAAAACAATTTTTAAGAGTCTGAAAACTCAAGGGAAAAAAAACCCAAAATGGATTTAAATGACGCATTTTGAGGAACCTGTTATTAATATTGGTGTTAATGATTTTCAACAAAAAAGGTGAGAGTGTTGAAAAAACATTGCCTAATCCTACCTATATTGTGACTGTAATTTAATGTGTGAGAGACTTATTTAACAGCACAGATCAGCTCACCTGTTGTAGTTCCAACTAAATCAATTCTCTATGGTCAGATTGTGTAGAAAATAATGCTCAGAATAAATCATTTTAATGTGAAGTCTAATTTGAGTAACAAATCTAACAGAGCAGTGCCTTCAGTTAGCTTCAGTCCTGGGGAATGTTGATGACACGGGCTGCAAATATCAAATGTAGAGTTGTAATGTTTCTTTTACATAACCAAGTCTCCATTTACCTATAGTCTTCATCTATTTGAACTGGTGGGTGTGACCTCCCTCCGTCCTCTGGCACCAAGAACATTTGGCTGGGGTTGTTTTTACAAGCCTAACGTTAAGCTGTCCATCAAATGCCAGGAAAACACCCAGGATCCATAGCGCCCTCTTCCCCCCTATCACACACACACGCGCTGGCATACGGAGTCATCGATTCGCCCGGAAACCTCAGCCTCTGCCGCCCCGTCCTGTGCCAAAGCTCTTAAACGCGTCGAAACCAGCCCTCCTCTCTCTTTACGGCCTCTGTTCTACACGATCCTTCTCATTTTACCACCAGTGTCCTATCCTCCTCCGATCAGTCATTACTCTTTATATAGCTCCCTAAATATCCTCTCTGCTTAGATACAGGCCGTGTCAAAAGGGCCGGGGAACTGCGGGGTTAGATGAGCGTATAGAGCGGGCAGGGCTCAGCTGGACTTGGCTTATCCGGAAATCTGCTTGTAAATGTAAAATGCAGCTTGACATGAGAATGGGCATGTTCCTGCAGTTCAATTTAGGAGCGACACAATAGACTTTTGGAAAATATAATGTAACAAACCCATAAAAAAAATCTTATTACAAACTTTTTAGACTGATGCAATCTAATGGGTAACTGAAGGAAAGTAATTTGGGTGGCTCATCTGGTTAGGAGCATGCCAACGAAAGCACACTGACCCCAGCTTGATTCGAGCTATTAGAACAATTTCCTCAATGTCCAATAGACCGAGAGTCTTTATAGCACAATAATTACACGTCACAAGGTACTTTTCATGTAGCCTAAACATAGACTGTATAAAGAAGTGGACAAAGGGATTACGATGTCACCCATAGTGTTCAGCTCCAGTCAAATGAAGCTCAAGGAGGCAAGCAGTTGTGGGGCAAATCTGGAGCTGATTATATTGGAAATAGGAATTTATTTACGGACAAAATGACAAAATAAAAGCGCCGGGGTCATGTAGAGCAGGTTACCATAACATTTTAAGACAAAAATCAGAGCATCTCACAGCAGCAATTACAAAGGGCTAACTTGCTATTCAGAACGTGATGGCTAGCGGGTTACTTTATCCACTTGTGACCATTTATCTATACCGTCTATGAGCCTAACAAAGTAACATTTGTTTTTTTGTACGCATCAAAAGAAAACTTTACCGTTTGCGAACCAGGAAGTGACGCTAGTGTTTGCGAACCAGGAAGTGATGTTTGCGAACCAGGAAGTGACGCTAGTGCACAGTTAGCGTGGTAGTTGTTAGAAGTACGGCAAAACTCCTAACAGCTAACAGTTTTGCACATCTTTAAAACCATAAAAAATACATTATTGTTCCCATAAGGTAACTGACCAAATATCAAATACAAAGGGCTAACTTGCTAACTTCCTATTTGGAACGTGACGGCTAGCGGGTTACTTTATCCACTTTTGTCTATTTATCTATACAGTCTATGAGCCTAACAAAGTAACATTTGTTTTTTTTGTACGCATCAAAAGAAAACTTTACCGTTTGCGAACCAGGAAGTGACGCTGGTGCACAGTTAGCGTGGTAGTTGTTAGAAGTATGGCAAAACTCCTAACAGCTAACGGTTTTGCACATCTTTAAAACCATAAAAACTACAGCCCCTTCAAGTAAAAATACATTATTATTCCCATAAGGTAACTGACCAGCTTAGGAGGTCATAACAAACAAATAAAATAAAAGGCAGGCTAAAAGAAAAGGATTTTACATGCCATAAAAATAATACAGACAAGCTAGCATAGAGATATTACTTCATATTGTCTACTTGTGAAGGTATAAAGCAATAAAGGGCACAGTAAAAAAGAATTGAATGTTGGTAAATGGCTCCCAATCCAGAAACACTAATTAAATAAAATCATCAGTGCCCTCTAGCTTGTCATTAGCATGTTGTTTGGTTAGAATGCACGTGATTCTGAACTGGCAAAAGCAACATCGGTAAAGGTCATTAAGGAATAAGTGCGGCCCCTTACTATACTTACTCTAGTCATACATTTAGACATGGGAGGGCTGTTTTCGGCATTCATTTACGGTAGGCTTTT
>JACN01129876.1:0-19787 GCA_000787155.1 Scartelaos histophorus
AATACAACTTCAAGAGGCTAAAAAAGAGAGAAAATGTATTATACAATGGATAAAAGCTCTAAAATTCCACTTAATTCCACTGGTTTTATTGTTTTAAGACTGGCATGATCAAACTGAGCAATTTACCTTTTTGTTGTCTTCATTTTATAATCTCTGTGCAGCACTTTGGAAACAGCTTTGTTTATAAAATGTGCTATAAAAATAAAGTGGATTTGGATTAAAACAGACCTAGTTTATTTTGAAAGTTTTCAGCAATCCCAAGTTATTCATCACCACCATGAGTTTCTAAGCACTTTCACAACTTTCAGAGACCAGTGCAGCGTTTGTCATTACAGTAATGCTAACATAAATTAGCATGCTAACAGCGCACTTTATCTTTGAAAGAGAAACTGCTTTTTAATCAGATGCAGACAGTTTAGAAGTCTCGTTTTTACCCTAATAGCTGCTTTTGCAATAGATCTGTCCAGAGATTTAACAAATTTCGCTCAACTACAAAGATAAAAATGATGTCCTTTAGAGCTTAACTTCAATCATATATCCTCATTATCAAAACAGCACCTCCATATGCAATGAATTTACCGAGCCCGGCGGGTGTTCTGAAAATTATCTGCACTGAACCGGCCTAATAGTGTTATCATTTGTTTTTCTACTAACTCACCCACAGAATCACATATCTAAACACTCTTTATGCTTCTCCGCTCATGCATTTGTGGTTTCCTTGCAGCAGCGAGGTAGAAACCGTGATTTGGTTCTATCTGTGCTATCGTCCACCATTACATATGTATGAGGATAAGGTTTTCCAATCACCTCTGTGTGTCTTTCAAATTACTTGCGTGTTATCACGGGGGATTACAACCCTGCTCCTCGCACTAAGTACATTGTAGAATGAATTGAATTTTGCGCTGCTCCTGATATTACCTGGCTATTGTAAAGAGGATGGCGCCGGGCCTCGGGTTCACGCTCATTCACCAAAGCCACGGCAAATGGAATGTGTGCAAAATGTATTCTCCTGGTTTTAAGACCGATACTGCCTATAGGGTAAACAAAGCAAATTTGAAAAAGCAAAGCATATATTTACTTGCTGGAGGTAGGCTGCATGCACCATAGGCATATAATTACCTGGTGCAGCGTTCCATACGCTTGCTACCACCTACGTAGCAACTCAACTAATATGAAGATTTTAGAACATAGAGCCATTCCCATACCCACAGCGCAGCTCCAGTCAAATAAAGCTCATCAAGGCTTGCCGTTATAGGGTCGGATTTGGAGCAGAGGTTCAAATTTGGATTTACGACCACGAATATCATTGGTATCGCAAGTAACACTGTCAGCATTAGCCCAGAAAAATCACATAATATGACTCGAGAGGGTGTTGTCTGGTGCAAACCAATCTACAACATTTAGATGACATTAAAATGAATTAAAAGTCATTGCTGAGTGTTTTATTTTAGTTCATAAGTAGTATGTAGCTTGTAATTCAAAATTTCGGTGGTTTTGGTAAGCATCTAGCGAACACTAAACATCCTCTTTTACATGTTACCGAGGAGACCATATAAATGACTTAAATATCATAAAATTGACACTGACTTGTACGTGATGGAACATTTGTTTCGAAGTAACTCCAATTAGCATTGGCCAAGTGATCAAGTTGTAGCAACCGACAGGGATTGAAAGGGTCTATGATTATCCACGACTCTATGGCCTCCACACATGGCACTTCAGCATTATAGACGGCCAAAACTGAGATGGAGGCCAGATCAGAATTCATACTAACAAGCAAATACAGTATAGGCTTATTACTTCCTGACAGAGGTAAAAATAGTAAGACATTTAAATTAAGAAATTTCTATAGACTTACAATATGTAAGTGGAATTTGGCACGCGCTGTAAGACAAATTGGAGGCTTGAAACTGTCCAAAAATAATACTCATTAGAGTGGCTTGTGTATGAACCCATAAATCAAGTTGTCTAAAGTACAGGATTAAGAAAGTTTCCAAAGATCAGTTTTAGCCTATAAGATGACTCACTGCACTATTTAATATGTAGAAAAGGTTCATTTTCTTGAGATGTTTGCTATACATTGTCAAAAGAATATCACGGATGTTTAAAAGGGTGTGTTGGTTTTGCAGATAAATGACGTGTCTAGTCTACAGTTTGTTTATGTTGGAGATGAGTCATGGCACATGTGGAGAGGAAACGGGTTAATCTGTTCTAGCATTTTCATTAAAGTACATGATTCAGTAAACTCTTCACTGTCCTTGTTTCATAACTCAGGTCTTTCGATGCACAGAGGTCAGGATCAGGGAAATTGCTACCTCAAATTTCATTTTTTCTTCATTACACTATTCATAAATATTCTATAGCAGCTAAAGTGAACCGAAGAAGGGAAAGTACAGTTATATTTCTTGTTGTAGTCATAGGGTATACTTCCATGCGTGTTTTGAATAAACTTTGGGCGGTGGTAATCATAATAGTTTGGTTGACTGGTAACTGCTTTGCCAACCAAACTATGGCCTGGTTACCTGACCAACCAGAACTATGTGCTTTAATAAGACTTTAAAATCAGCAAAATGTGACTCCAGATCCACCAAAGGATGTGATTGACAGGCGGCTTAACCAATCAGAGAGCTCAGTTCGCTTCACAAACATACTTGCTGGTTTATATGTGAAAAAAGGGAAAAAACTGACATAAAGGACTTAAAAATAGTGCAGATTTTGCGCTGAATCCACAATTGAAGCACCAAACACCTTTATATCTAAGGGAAGAAAGGATATATTTTGTTCTGATTGTCTTCATTTGAGAACCATGCTACAAATTAGCAGCTGTGGCCGGATTGTCTTAAATTTGGACAGAGGATTTTCACCCTTTATTGTGCCGTTCCCTTCTGGATTCAAACAGAATGTAGAAGGGACTGGCTGGTCGGGCGAATAGAACCGCCAACCTTCTGATCAACAGACAAATGCTCTACCAACTGAGCTCCGCAGACCACCCAGGCCCACTGGCTGTCACGTTTATTTATTTTATTTCGCCGAACAGTAGTTAACTCATTCTCCTGCTGCTATGTAACCGCGGTGCCTCCATTGTGTGGCCGTGTGAGTGGTCGCTGCCTGCTTCCCCTGTTACCTCATCTGTCATTCCATTATTTTCTCCTTTTTTCTACACCAATTCTGCGTAGGTCGACATAACTCTCCTCATTGATCACCAGCGACCTGACACATGGCCTTCTTATGTTTCCGTATCAGACGTTAAAAAGCCTGCGTGGTCCCGGCTGCAGATCATAATGCATTGTCACAGTTTCTCCCGCCTACTTTCATGCGTGACAATCTAAATAGTGATAAACAATCTCCAGGAATGGCAGTCGACATGGGTAGCTCGCTTGTCTCTGGGGATTGGGCGTTGCGTGTCGTGAGTTATTTTCCTAGACGGGCAGTTCCAAGTGATAAATAGTGGATATACTGATTATCTGCGGTTGAGACGTGCGTTATAACAGGAGATTGATTTATGTTTGAGAATGTGGATGGGACAGTTACTTCATGGACCATGCTTGATCAGGTTTAACGACAATATGTTGGAAAATTCCCCTGATCAGAAATAAGCAAGTGGAAAGAAGGATTCTCTATGCTCCGTGGGTTTCCATATGGTTTTAAAATGCATCTGGGGCACTTGCATCACTCAAATGGGACAGACTCGAAAGTTTGGACATTATGTAAAAAAGAAAAGTAAAGAAAAGTTGGGTCGAACATCTGGACGGGGTCTCTCCTGTCCAGCATTCCACTGGGGAAGAAGGTATTTTGTGCCCCGCCTGGTGTCTCCGTAGGTACAGCAATCAGTAACACTGACAGAGTAGGTCTGGTAAAGTACACTTTATTGTCCCTGCAGGGAGAGCTGGGCTTGGTGAGGACTTTAGCTGGAGGATTTTAACTATAGTGTAAGTTTTAGGATGATGAGGTGAAACTGGAATGCCTGGGGGAAAGGCACCCAGAGATATGGAGAAACAACAATGCAAATGACCACGCAGGCCTGGAGTCAAACCCAGAACCTTTTTGCTGTGAGGTGAGTGTGCTTGGCTCTCAAACATCATCCTTTTTGAAAAGTCTACGGAATGAATACCATGTTGCTCTGATAGTGGGTCGTCTGTCAGTGTAATAAACCCACTGTCAGTGTTACAGAGGAGGTACATGTAGCTACGTTTATGTGTTTAATTAATTAAATTCATTTACATCACAGTGAATTGATTTTTGTCTTTATGGGGGAGGCAGGTTCCCACAGTGAGTATCTATCCAGATTTTCTCCATAGCGCAATAACTACCCACCCACTGTTCCACTGACGGAGTATATATACACTGTTAACACTGATGAAGTGGCTACTCAAATACACCAATCGACTTCCTGGAGGAAGAGATATTCTATCTCAATGGGACCTGTCTGTCTAAATAAAAGAAATAAATGGAGTGGACACAAGGCTGCACTGAGTATGTACTCTGCTGTAACACTCATGGAGTTAAGACGAACAGTCATGGTATTCCTGTCCATGTGCCTTAATTCAGTTTTTCAGATGCATTTCCCAAAAATCAAAGTGCACACAGTTACGACATAACACTGTGGTCACATTTTGCCTTACAAAACAGTAGGAGCGACTGATTTGCTTAAACCAAGACATGTAAGCACTGCCAGCCAAACACACTGACGCAACAAGTGTGAATTCTTCCCGCAGACTTCAAAAAAGCATTGCACATCCACCCGGAAAAAATTAGAAAAAAATATATAACTAAAAATGTTTGGGATAGAAAGTGCTAAGAGCTTAAAAAGGACATTCAAAAGAGCGCTAAGTAAAGAAGCCGCACACTTTAACAGGCAGGACGATGACGCTAACCAGCAGTGACAAGAGCCTGGAGAACACAAGGTCTGCACATTCAAAGGCTAAACTCTAGAACCGTATACAGACAATATGTTCACGAAAAAAAAAAAAACTGTCTCAAAGCAAACTGTTAAAAGTTGTAGGCTTCAGCGTGGTGTGCCAATATTGGTGATGACAAGCCAAACTGCATATGGTCAACAAGAGAAAGTAGGTGAGTGCTGAAAGGTGAATGGATTCCTTGAACCAATAAATCACAATATAATTCATACCAACTGCTGCTGTGCGATGGTTCTGCAAACAATAAAGGGGGAAAAAGTCCAGGAAATAATGCAACGCAGATATGAAAATGTAAATAAAAGATAAGGGAAATTTCAAATAAGAGAAATATTTATGGAATTGTTATGTGTTTATACTTGGCTTTGACAATGACACTCGGTTGGTAAGATTCCTGGAACCTTCAAACAAAAATGTAAAAAAATGAAAAAAATATAAAATTAGTTGCAACCTTAAACTTACATTACCAAAGCTTCAATATAATTACACATTTCTAAACTTTTCTTGCCCTTTAATACTCATTTTAAATCATTTTTTTCATGTATCTGAGCAAAATTTGTCTTGTGCCAATACAAATATATGCACGTTAGCATTCTAGTTGTTGTTAGCATTATTGTGATGGCAAAACTTTTACCTCTGAAAATTTTGATCGGAATGCATATTAGTAATAATAACTTCAAACCATTTAAATTGAACTAGTTCTGTTATTTTTATTTTATTTTTTTCGCATTTCATCGCCTTCCTAAAATAATCGTCACTTTTTGCCTGTGTGTGTGGTCCAAAAAAAAGTCATTTATTTAATCTGAGTTATTCTCATATGTCAAGCATCATCCTTTGATACATACTTTCTGACTGAGATTATTATTTTATGCCATAATTTCAATTTTGGGGGGAGTTTTTTGTGTTTTTCTGTCGATTTTTAAGGCAGTAAAAGTCAGTGATTTTAACAATTTTGTGCATTTTACTTAAATTGGAAAAAAAAAAGTGTTTTATTAGATCAATTTATGGAATTAACCAAACTTTTGGGTCAATATCTGAGCTGATTTTTTTTTTTTGTATCTTTATCTTTTGTCTGTTACGTACAATGATTATGACTTGGCTTATTATCATAGACTGCATAAATAAATGGACACAGCCACGGCGTTCCAAATAGATAAGTAAGTAAGTTTCCAGATCCATCAACCTTTTCCAATTGGCTTCACATTGTTAATTTATAGTTTTGACAAAGATATCAAAGAAACAATTACAATAACCACATAAAAAATAAAAAAATACATTGCAATATGTATGGAAAAAAAAAGTGGTGATCTCTGGTTGCAGTTGGTTATTAATTGTGACTGAAATGCAACGTAAGTAACTCTCTGTGTTGACGAATTGTCTTGAAAAGCGAAGTCAGATGACATTAGACGACTTTTCTTTCTGCTCCTTTTCATAAATTTCTTGCATTTGGATGTTGTGACACGGTTGACGTCTTTTTATGCTTCACGAATGAAATAAACATTGAGAAATAGTCGCCCGTCTCTCTGTAGCTGCAGTGAACCTCGCTATTCTGGTCTTAAAATATTCTTGTTACATGACTCTGGTGTTTTTATTTCATTATTTTTACGTATATAAATTCCCGCTAGCCTCATTTGACTGGAGAAGAAAGTTATGGGTGACGTGACGCTCCCTTAGTCCACGTTTTTGCACAATCTGAGCTTTGTATCTACCAATATTTCTCCTAACAGGGTCGTTTTTCTCCCCAGTCAAGATCAGTATATTTTTATTTTGGTAGCCTGCACATTTGGGTTTAAATCTTGACTTTTCATTTCGTGTGGTCTACAAACCTTCATAACATGCACATTCATACAGAACATAGGAAACACATTTCCAGTATACATCACGCTCACTTGTGCTTGTAACATTTGGACTCTGTGTACTTTGAATAGTGCCTTTGTATCCCGCTCTCTGGTCTGTTTATTGAGCAGTCCTTTTCACTGGAGCTCGGACTGTTTGAACTTTTAGACCGGAGAATATTGAAACCTTTGAATGTTAGTTCTTTAAAGCCACTGTCACATCCATATTTAAAGAAGACGCTGTGCTTTTTAACCCAAGTTATAATCTTTCCTCATCAAAAACGTGTTATTGTAAGCACGCAGTTGTTATAAATGTGGGTCAGAATTAAGATTTGCCCATTTCTGCTAAACAAAAGGTAAAAGGAAACTGTTGAGTTAAAATCCCTCTTCATCACAGGGTGGAGAAGAGCATTTTGAGTTTTGGAGACAGCCTAATAATAAAGGGTTACACGAACATGCATCAATAAAACAAAAGACAACTCACACCATTATGACATTAGAGCACAGTTTAAAGCCCGTGAGAGAAAATTTTACATAATATGGGACTTTTAATTGCGTATGTAACTTTTCTGAACTTTCCTCTGTCACCTGCTTGTCTCTATTGAGATATTATGCCTTGAATGTTTTACAGTATGTCATAATTATTTTCATCTTGCTTTCATTTTAATAGACTGTTGTTGCTGAGCGGTGCATGCAATATGTATGTAGGTATGCACCGCATACATTTATCCTGCAATCTGTCTTATCATGTCACTGTTTCTACTGTTTCTGCCATGTAAATATGTATGTTTTTGGACCCGAGGACATTCTGTAAACTCCAGTGTGTTGGTCACCTCTGAGCAGCAGGAGACGACCAACACATGGATATGAACTGGTTTTAAAATAAATTTACTTATTTGAAAACTAAAGCACTTTAGAATTACAGTATGCACTTTAATCCCATATGCACTTTAACAACATATGCGCCTTTGACCCTGTGTGAATGTGATACTTGAACGCCTCATTGAATGTGTAACTGTTATGTTTGTTTAACTGTTGTGTTTGTCTTGTCCTGTCCTAAATGTCAAGGGACTACAAATGTAAATTAGCTGTACACTAACTTCAGTACATTTACACATGTATTTTATCTTTTACTAGTGTTTATCAATGTACACTGTCTCTTTTAAAAAAATAAATCTATAAATAAATAAATAAATCTATCATAATAATAATTTTTAAGGCCAAAAAAAGGAAAAATTGGAAACTACATGCTTATGACGTGTTCATTTATCCTTCCGACTCGGAGATCCGAGAATGTTGCCTAGCGACACCCACTGACACGCCCTTTTTCCTTGGACGGCCCGACTCGAAAATAAAATCCAAGATGGCTGCGCCCAGTGACACTCGTAGTATGAACTGTTTTTATTGTGTTTAGACGCTTAGACGCTTTGGTAGTTTAAGTGACAATTTCTGTCACTCATAATATTGCAATACCTTACCACATATTGCTGGTTTGGTAGTCGTTGTCGTCTGTGTTTTTTGCCCATTTCCTGTCAGCTAACGTGCCGAAATGATTGACTATCACATCACACCAACGCTTTCACTTTACTAATATACTAAATGATGCTATTTATACTGAATTCTTCCTCGAGGTTGTGTAGTTGAAGCACAGACTTATTTTAGAGTGTGGTACTCGGCCAATGCTAAAGCAACAACAGCCTTGCAGTTAGCGTCCATGTTTTTCTCCGAGTCGGACAATCAAAACATAAAAAAATGGCTAAAGCTTGGACCTAACGTCATATCCAAGAACTGAGTCCGAGTCAGAAGGATAAACAAACGTAGGGTTACTGTGGGTGTAGATGCCTCACTATAGAGCTCACATATAACTTGACTTATATATGCGTGTTTTAATACCATCAAATGAAACAGAAAACACACATCAAAGTTCTTGTATTGGTGCAAATGCAAGAAAAAGCATAGCACACTCAGATGGCTGATGAGAAAACACACATCAAAGTTCTTGCATTGGTGCAAGAAACAGCATAGCACACTCAGATGGCTGATGTCCAAAAGCTTTTTTACATTTTTTAAATAATAAAGCCTTCGTCAGATCATTTTTTTCTTGCTTTGAACCACAGTATACAAAATAGTTGCCAGCCCAGATGCTCATATACCCCTCCGACATAAAGACATTCTATTAAATACGAAAATAGTTTGAAGAGATCATAAAAAGCTCAAAATCTACATTAAGTCCGTGAGGAGCAAGAATCTTGAGTTGGTGAATCCGAAAGTGCGCTCTTTCTGACAGGATTTTACATGTTCAGTGCCAATATAGCTTAAGGAAGAAATATGATGGTTAAAATCTCCAGGATACTGTTTTAATACCATATCATAGTGCACCTTTACAGCATTATTACTTTCATTAATTTCAATTTCAATAAGAAACGCCAATTCAAAGTTCCCACAGTATAACATAATATGAGACCAATCCGCACACCCACCACTCTGCACCCATAAGGAAAAAAAAAAAAATCATTGAGGTAATATGGAACAGCTTTAATAGATTAAATGCATTTAATAACCATCAGGGCCTGCCAAAGTCCCCAGCACAACGGGGTCATCTTTCAAAAGGCCCTAAGACCCGGAGGGAAGCAGGAGAGGGCAGTTTCTCCTTCCAGATTAATTTCATTGAATCCTGGGTCTACTCATCAATTAGGCATACAGACTCAGGGCTAAGGCATACAACATTTATCTAACAAGGGCCAGCTTTTAATATCAAGTAGGAGCATTAGATGTAGTGTGTGCAGTGCTCTCAGAGAGTACAGTTCGGGGGAAGACTAATCGAGTAAAAGGAAAATGCTACAAATCTGATGTTGGCGATTACAAACTAAGAAAAAGACTGCAAAAACATTACTCATTCGGAAAGGTCGTATATTGCGCAAAAATTCTTGTGAGCTTTAAGTCGTAGAACCTTGGTACGTCCTCAAAAACATTCCTGGAGTTGCGTTTTGTTTCTTTCGTATGTCTGGAGGTGTAGACAGACTAATAATCGAGGATTCCTCAAAGATCAAAACGTTCTGTTCCATTTTGGGATATCATGAAGCGGTAGTTTTCAAGCGAACAGCTCGTTTTTACCTTTTGTTCAGTAGAGATCGGAGATTCCAGTGCTGAAATTAACCAAATTATTTTCCATTTGAGAAAAGATCTATCCCTAAATATGCAGGATTTGCATGTTAAACGTGTGGGAATGAAACAAAACACAACTCCAAGTATGTTTTTGAGGTTTTTGACAGAAAACCAAGCCAAAAATAGTAGTATAATGGTAGTGGTTACCTAAATTAAGTGTTTCTCAGCAATTTATCGATCTGTAAGGTGAGTCTATACAAACTTTTAATTATATTTGAGTCAGAAACAACTTCAATTTCATCTAGAGCGCCAATGTGTAGCACTCGCCTCACAGAAAATGGATTTCGGATTCGACTTCAGGCCTTTTCTGAACGTTTGCCTGCTTCTCCTCATATCTGGATAAATTTCCTCTTGCTCGTAAATAGAAACATGCACATCCAACAAAAATTGTGACTGCGTTCTGGGTCCAAAAACCAAAAAAAAAAAAAAAACTGCAAAAGAACAAAAAGATCCGCACTGCAGTTCTTCCAAGCTCCCAATTTTTTATTTCAGTGACACCATAATGTGACATTTTGGGTCAAGCTTCAAAGAACTTTTTTCTTCTTTTGTGCTGAATTTCCTCCTGCCCCATAAACCTAAAACATGCACAATAGGCAAATTCCTCCAGCCAAGGTAGTCCTGACCAAGACTAGTTCCAGATTAGGAGATGGGTCCCCTGGCGCTGCACTTTTCTGCCCCCTTTTTTGATGTTACTGGGGTAATCTGAGGACAAATCCCCTGAAAATAAAGTGCATTTTCTGGCTGTACTTGATTTTGTAGTAGAGCTAAATTTGCGTTGCCCCCATAGGATGATCAGAATAAATAAAGTACAGTGAGGCAACTTGGCACCTGCAACGGTAAATAAAATGAACTGGTCCTGTTTTTCAGTTTTTAAGACAGTAAAAAACTAGTATAACGCAACAATGATTTCACCTTCTGACTTGTGCTGAAGTACAAGTCGGGAAGTATAAAAGTAAAACTGAAAATCTCTGAAAATCTTCTCCAGAGGTACAATGAAAGAAAAGTAAAAATGGCCGACCAACAGCTAACACTTGTGACTCTAGCTGCACTTTTGCGTTTTATTTTTGGGTTGCCTCTATCAGGTGTATTTACAACTGAATGATTTATAAAGTTTTTTCATTGTGACAAATATTATAAAGCAACATACAAGGTGCAAAGACGCGATATTGCTTCATTCGCCGCTATATTAAACCCTACGTCTTCTCGCGGACATGCTAAAAATGAGGGTTTTCGCACATGGAGCTTTTAGAGTTGGACCCATTCCCGTATACTTTTACTGTTCTCTTTGTTTAGACTCAGAAGTGTATTTATATTTATGCTAGCTTTCAGACAGGTGCGATTTTCTCACCTAAAGAAGCATGTGCCACTTGAAAGGCGAAGAGAAACAACTGAGCCACTCCTTCGTTCCAGCTTTTTGCACATATCCTTCATAAATGTGATTTATAATTGCGAGGAAAAATATAAAGGAAACTATGAAAGTTGCCAAGTTGCTCCAATGTTTTGAAGGATGGGTCGAGCAAAGGACATTTTTGATCGGGGGGCATCAATCCACTTTCTTCTTCTACGTTATGCAGGGCTGGGTTGAGGAGGCGGAGGTCCAAGCAGGTACTTCCAGACTTTGCTTTCCAAATATACTACATCCAGATCTTCCGGGGGATTCTAAAGCGCATGGGTCTTCACTGGGGCCCGTCTGACTGCCTGCAACTTTATTATTTTTGTAGTTTTCCAAAGCTCATGACCATAGGTGAGGGTAGGAGCTTAAATTGTGCAGTAAATTGAGAACTTTGGACTCTTTGGACCCTTTAGACTCCTCCCCTCAATTGTGAACAAGACTCTGTGATACGTGAACTCCTCCACCTACAGAAGAGACTTTCCACCCACCAGGACTTTCCAGGAGAGGGCACCACCTTTTTCCAGTCGAGATTTGGAGGAGATCATTTTCATCCCAGTCTCTTCACTCTCAGCTCAAACCGCCCCAATGCCTGTTGCAGGTCCTGGTTTGGTGAAGCCATCGGGATAACATCATCACCATGATTGACGTTAAATGGTCTTTTTTTAAAACGTTTAAAATTAGAGTCTTATGCAAGGTAAAATGTAGCTGTTATCTTGAATATGACCACTACATGATGTCATACGGTGGAGCAGAGCATTTTGAGCTTTGGAGATGTTAACCGACTAATAAACCAGGATAAATAAAACATGTGTGATTGAAAAAACAAAACAAAAACACAACTTCAGGTATGTTTTTGATGTGGTAACATGGCTTAAAGATCACAAGAATCCACTTTGTGTAGGACCTTTAAGATAAAAACTAATGGTGGGCATAGATTATTTTTTAATCTAGATTAATCTCATCGACATTTTAAAATGAATCTAGATTAACACTGATGTTTTGGCAGCTAGTGGCAATAACTGAGCACGAAGTTGTTTGATAGAGCTGCTCCTCGGTTTTAGTAGTAGTTTGATGGCGACTCTTCCCCGGTGTTTCAGTGCTTGACCCGCATCAGCGTTCGTTAAGTGACGCTTTATGTTTAGGTGGTACTTGAGACTGGTAGATCTCCTACAGTAAACTAATTCTCATTGCATAGTGCAAACAACTGTAGACTTGTTGATGTTTCCGTTGGGAAGCTTAGGGGAAATTATCCCTGAAGCAAACCCGGCGGCTTCGTAGCTGCACCATGTTGGCGTGTGGCGTTCGTTGTGTATTTTACAGTAGCTACAGGTTCATCCAGGCTAAAGGTGAAAGGCATCATAGTTCACTGAATATAGACCCAGCTCCTGCCCAACTTTGGGAATAGACAACGGCAATAACGGCACATCAATATTAAAAACAATTCTTTTATGAATCAGAAATGAGTTGAAATCTGTGAAATTTTCTGTGTCACATTTGCAGTGACTTTTAATTTGATAAAAATTGCTTGGACCCAGAAAAATCCACTGTGTGTTTATGTAAACTGCATATATGAAGGTTTCCTTGTATTGACGGCCAATTCTCCGCTACAAAAATGTTTCTATATGTGGCCTTCTGTGAAAAAAGTTTGCGGTATAAGTAAAATCTTCCTTATTTAAGGTTAGGGCCAGGGTGACGGTTATGGATTTATTTTCCAAAACATATTTAAAATGAGAACACAACATAGAGCCCCTATTTGACGCAGTTTTAAGTATAGTTCAACCAACATGTAAACACTCAAATTTACTAACTGTTTTTTTCGCTATAGTGGTTTGGAATACAAAGGACTTGAGTGTGGTCTTGAAGCATGGTTTTAGTTAATTGGAGGGAGCGAGGTTGAAGCCCTTTAGTTTATTTAGAGGGTGAGTAAACACTTCACCGGAGCGGCCCTGGGCTACACAAAAGAGAGAGGGGACTATAATGACAAGAATAGTGTTCGGCACTGGTAAAATACTCCATGTTATTTCAATATACTTTACCTTGGTGGTTCGCGGGATATTACAGTGCCAAAAGAGTGTGCCAGTTTATTTCAATGCAAACCCACACAAGATTTCTTTAGGCCTTTCTTTCTTACTTTAAAAGGCCCTTATTACGCAATTGTCTGATCTGTTTTAATGTTTCCTTATCAAAAACAGACCTGGAGTTGTGTTTTGTTTCATTCACACATTTAACACTGCATATTGAGGATGAGTTCTCCATACACTTTTAAATCTTATGTCGTCAGAATATTCAAAATCCTTTAGGCAAATGGAGGCAAAATGAAGCCAACATCATATATTTACAATGATTAACACCTAAATGCTAATGGTTTTATGACAAATCTTATTTACTCTGCTTCTCGTTTAAGATGGATGGAAAAAATACAGTTTTCTAACCCTGAAATAGTATTTGGGCTTCACAAAAAGTATAATTTACAATGAAATATTTAATAAACCTGTGGATACAAAGTGTTTTTGTCCTGTAAAACCTCAAAATTTGGATTTTTGCCTCTGAAAATGCTCAATGTCTATCATAAACAGGATTTAATATGTTTTTGTTAAGAATGAAAGAAAAAAAAACCCTCCAAGTTTGTTTTTGATGAGTTAACATGGCTTAAATCTCACAAGAGTCAACTTTGTATAAGATCTTTAAGTTAAAAACGCACCAGTTACGAGTCAGAAATGCTTTGATATCGATGAAATAGTCTATGTCACATTTGCGATTACATTTAATTTGATCCAAAATGGTCAAACCAGGTTGTTTTTCAAAATGCAAGTAATTTAAAGCAAGGTTAGCAGAGCCGTACTGCTGCGCTGCGAGGTCTTAAAACTATTCAGTAAATTCTTTCATATGCATCTAGTTCAAACCGCACTCACAAGACACGATAATAACCATGCATACAAAAAGGCAGCCCACTGGGTTATATAAACTGATGATGTGCAGCCAAATCTCCAGTCCCTGGCTTATACTTTCTGTTGTTATCCATTGAAATCCTTTGAACACTATTAAAATGAATTGCTCAGCTAATAAAAACATCGGTGAACTTAAAACTCCTTTTTATATCGATTTAATTTTACCTCATGATAAATACTGTATGATAAACATTTGAAAGATGGGTATTTGACAAAGGATGACTGTTATAATGGTTTTATATTATACAAAATTGATTCTTGGTCTTTATTTAAGTCATGTTAGAATGTTGTTATCTCCTCAAAAACATACTTGGAGTTGAGTTTTGTTTCACTCACACATGTTTCGAGTTAAAAACTACCTTATACCTTTGGTTCAGAAGAAATTGGCAGTTCCAGGGGTGAAATTATCCAAATGATGAGGTGTACGGAGTTTTAAAACACAGTAGAGCGCTTAATTATTACCACGTGACATCACAAAGTGGGACAGAAGTGCAAATATCAGCCCGATGTATTGGCTCTACTGTGCACAGCTCACATAGCGTCTTGTGGCTGGATTAAACGGACGTTATTGGAGTGATCAGACTGGTTAGACATTATTGAAATGATCAAAAAGGAAAAAAAAGTCTGCTTGCATAACAGTGACTTGCATTGTTTTAAATATAAAACTTATGTCTTTTTACAGCACAGTGCAAAAACCGAACAGAGGGAGAATCAAAGGCAAAAAGATGAAAGATTCTCTGCATTGATTTAAATGTAACAAGAAATCGATGCGTCCCTCTGACTCCGCTTGCGACTGCTGTGAAACCGGCGCTTCGTTTCGGCTAACAAGGACCGAGCGGCCACACCATCTCATCCTCGACTCGGTGTTCTCAGAACCAGAAAATTCTCTCTGGAGTCTGCACTTTTTTAACTCTTTGTACAAACTCAAAATATAGGCTGAGTAACAGGGAACACATTCCTCAGACAACGGAATGACCAGAAGAGTAGAGATTCTTCTTTTAGCAGAAAGAGGCAGGAATATTTTAAAAACGTGAATGTAAAAATAGGTCATATTGTGATCGGAAGTTATTTAAGAACGCATTACTACATTACATACATTGTGCTAATATAAAAACCCTTTCAAATCTTACGTCATCAGAATGTTCAAACTTTTGGAATGGAGGCAAAATGAAGCTAACATCATATTTTTACAATGACTGAATGATGAGCTGACCTAAATGCTAATGGTTTTATGACAAAACAATAAGCAACTATTTTGAATTTTCAAGGTACAAATCTTATTTACTTTGCTTCTCTGTTAAAAGGATAGTTTGGGTGTTTGACATGAAGCTGTATGGCATCCCAGTCTGCAGTGTGGTGCATAAACACTGACTTACCCCCGACATCGCCCCGTGAGCCGAGTTCTCGCCCGGTTTTGGTGCTGATGAAAGTAGTTCCGGCAAGTTGGCTGAGGTCGTGAAAATACAGCGTCTTTCTTCTCAAAACAATATGTGTTCAAAAGAGTGATACATTTGCAGAACAAAACTTCTGTCGACAAAAAAGTCAGACCTCATAATCGTTTGGCACTACTTTCTCTCCGTTCATATCACTGCGCTGCTGCAAGCTGAGAGTGGTTCCTGTTTCATTGTGTTAATGGCTTGGAAAGTTAACGGCAACATGTCTTGACTATGACACCAGTAACTTACACACAAGCTTATACTTATCGCTCACTCACAATACTCTCATGTTAACTCTCGCGTTAGCTCTCACATTAGCTCTTTTGCGCTGCAGCATCATCATTCTGAGCTCGTAAACACTGCCTAACAACTGAAAAAGTGCTGGATTCGTGCGCAGCTCTCAGCTTGCAGCAGTGACACAAACTTTTTTGTCAATGTCTAACTCTTTTGAACACATTGTTTTAAGAAGAAAAACGCATTATTTTCATGACTCCAGCCAACTTGCTGGAACTACTTTCGTCAGCACCAAAACCAGGCGAGACCTCGGCTCTTGGGACGCTTTCAGGGGTAAAGCAGTGTTTATGCACCACACTGCTGACGGGGACGACATACATGTCAAAAAATCCCAAACCATCTCTTTAAGAAGGATGGTAAAATATAGTTTTATAACCCTAAAATAATATTTGAGCTTCACAAAAAGTATAATTTATGATGAAATGTGTGACAGATGAAGTGAAAAACTGTTGTGTGCTCAACATTTCTGTAAGGATTTGTCCAATAAGAGCTCAAAATGTAGATTTTGCCTTTGTAAAAATGCTTAGTGTCTGTCATAAAGTCTTGTCAAATAAATTAATAATGTAAAACACAATTTTAAACTGGGCTCTGAATCATTCACATGGATCTGAGTGGTTTTCATTTTCCAAATTGTCTTTCATTTTTCATAATTTGTGATATTCTGAAATGAATTCAAGTTTTCCCCTGAAAGTCGCATTACGTCCACTTCACTTTTGCCTCCAGTCGCCTCCATTACAGAATTTAGAATGTTTTCCTTTACAGTTTTTCAAAGCTGGTATAGACTGGGCATTTAATGAAATAACCCAGCAGAGTGAAGCTTTCTCATGGATAATTAAAAATATTAACTTAAAAAAAAATAATTAGACAATATCCCACTGTCGACAAGGCCGAATTACCTCAGTGCGGTTTGTGCTTTATTACAATACTCTATTACAAAGCTGACAGACTGACTATAATAATAATAATCTGAAATATTTTACTAGTACTGCAACTCCTACTGCTAACGAGATTAATTTTCATAAGTTAATAGTCCATCTCAAAAAATGACAGAAAGTTCTATATTTTTTGTCTCTCATAAGCCATAATCATCAAAATGTCAAGAATTAAGTGCTTTAAAGCTACAGGTAAGCTCACAGTTAGAATGCAGTTTTTCTAGCTAAAACCAGCTGTAATTGTATAGACGAAGGTAGAGCTGTTTAATGTCATACTGTGGAACATTTCAGACAGAGAAATGACATATCCAGAGAAATACACAAGTGATAAACCCCCATTACCCCCAAACAAATGTACACAGTGAATCTTTAATAATAAAAGGCTAAAATCTCGTCATGTCTCATTTTTGTGGACTCAATTTTGTGTCTCCTCTCGTCTTGTGGAAATTGTGTCTCGTCCCATCCCCAAAGAAAAGTAATTTTCCTGGTTCATTCCGAAGGCACTCCATCTGCAAGTAAACAACTTTATTTTTCAACTTTTGGAGTGTCTATGTAATAAATCTGTAATTCATATCAGATAGGGAGCTCCCCGTCTGCATCCTCAGAAGTGTCAAAAATAAATATGATCCGTGCAGCCAACTTCTTACCATTTCTCAGAATTGTCTAGAACTAATGAAACTCGTGGACCACAAGAGAAAAAGAGTGTATTTTCATAACTTATCATTTGCATACTCCCAAAGAGATTTGCAGTGTCAGAAACAGAACTAGATTTTTAAGTAGTCAGTCATGCTGTAATGCTCTGAAACATTTCCATTTTTTAGTCATGATGGTTGCACATTTACACTTTCTTGGCCCAGCGGCATTGGAGATTGACTCTAAGGATCAAGTACAGTGCATATTTATTTATTTATTGTTCTTGTATCCTGAATTCTTAAAAAAACTCGTTATTATTGCCATGTGTCTGAATTTTCCCAGGATTGTTGCATCATAGGCAAAGCATTACTGCCTTCAGACGTGTTAATCACGACTGTATGTTTACATTAAAGCAGACCTATTATGCAAAAGTGTTTTCTGGACCTTTTAATCACGTTATAGTTGTTTCCTCTTCTCATTTCCGTTCTTAGAGTTGTATTTAGCGTAATGGATGAATGTTTAGGTAATCTTTATCGCCCTGCATTTAAGACGTCATTGCTTCGTTCAGCTCCTGTTTTCACCGCCACCAGCACACGCCTACTGCTCTGGATTTAGTTTAGATTTATTTTTTTAATCAGAGATACATGTTGGATTCGGCAGCGCTGTGTAGCCACGTTGGTACAAATGCAGAGTGACCAGACGGGGCGATTTACCCGGGGGGTCCAAATTTATCCAGCGAATTTATCCAAAACTATTGATTTGTCTCAGTTTTATACAAGAACTGTCCAATATGTCCCTGTTTTCAAGCAATTTGAGCGTCACCAAAAGTAAAGAGAGGCATACATTGTGATTTGTTTAGGTAAAATACAAAAAAAGCTGCTTAA
The DNA here is from genome assembly GCA_000787155.1 of Scartelaos histophorus. Lineage (NCBI taxonomy): Eukaryota > Metazoa > Chordata > Actinopteri > Gobiiformes > Gobiidae > Scartelaos > Scartelaos histophorus. The sequence continues at coordinate 18,434 of JACN01129876.1, forward strand.
AAAAATTACCAAAACTTAAAGAAAATGTGATAGAAGTGCAGAATAAGTTTCCTTAATTATGCACTCATTTTACAATTTTATTATTATATCTATTATTATCAACCACCAAATACATTTTTTTTAAATTTTGAAATCTTCACCCTAAACAAATGAAAAAATAAAAATACTGTTTGCGAACATGATCATCCATTGGGCTTGTTTCTTTTGTTAACTTGTTTAGATCATTATTGTGAGGAGTTTTGGTGTTGAATCGGTCTTATTACTGTGATACTCACACGAGAACTAACACCTTGTCATAAATTATAATACATAATACACAAATACATAATACAGCAGGTAAAAAGCACAATATGCCTCCTTTAACGTGTCTGAGCAGGTTGGTTTTTAGTTAGTAACATTTTTTTAACCATGGTCATTTCCTGCATCTGCATTTTAAACATAATATTGTCCAAAAACAGAATTTCCAGTTGGGTTTTGTCAACTATAAAGTGCTTGGCCTTGAGGTTTTTCTTGTTTATTTTGGACTTGGCTGGCTCCTGGTGCTTAATCCCATCACACGAGAGGCGAGCGTGTAAAATTCACTCTCCGTCAAACTGCACGCGTCAATGCAAAGTCTATTAGTTCTATTAGAGGGAGGTGTGTCTGCCAACAAGAGCCCAAACCTCATTCTGCTGTAATCATTGGTGACCAGTGGAGGTCTGCGTCTTCATTAGGAGCCAGTGTCTGTGCTGGGAGACGTCTGATCAGTATTGAGTGCTTTTCACTGTGGTCGGGTGATTGATGGACAGACGATGCATCCTGTAATAATGTTAACTCAATAACTTGGTACAATGGCCAGAAGGGAATGACTGTTCATATTCAGAACAATGGTCAAGTCAACTCACTTTACTTTCACCACTGCTCAGTACACACCCACTGTTCAGTATTTACTTCTAATTTAGAATTTGACGGTGTCATGCAGTTAGTCTACGTATATCCAAAAAAACAAAGTCCAAAATGTGAAAAAATGCGTTAATAAGTTAGCAGTTCACAGTGTTTAAAACGTAATTTAAATAAAATTATACATTTTGAATTAATGGGAAATTTACTTTCAGAATCTTTTGCAAATACTTTTTTTTCTGTGATTATTTAGAATTTTTCAAAACCAAATGACATTGCATATTTAGTATTAATTACGACAATTTCTCTTTTTTAATTGTAATATATTGTAATGTTTTAGCTACTCCAAGTACTTTTCTTTGTGGATCAGAAAGGTTTGTCTAGTGTTTAGACTTTTTACAATTTTGAAAAATCAATTATTGTTTTTTATTTTATTAATTATTATAGAACAATTGTTATTATTATTATTATTATT
>KN504985.1:1064-30809 GCA_000787155.1 Scartelaos histophorus
TGCGGTGATGGACACTTGAAGAAAGATTTCCACACCTTTCATACGCCTCCTGTGAAATGTGACAGCTAATGTGGTTATACGTCTGTGGGTGTTGCCAAATATTGCAACAGTCTTTACACCGGGCCAGCAGTGGATTCTCGAGGGAGACACCTACTATACGGCTACGGTGTTTTGGCTTTTCAATCGGTTCAAAATTGGAAGCAACAACACTCCGGCAGATATCGTCCTGAGTGTAGTTTGCTTTTGGGCTCGTATCGGCAGTTTTGAATTTGATCAATGCGTGAATATATTTCCTCATAGTCTCGCAGTCTCTTGCCTTAAGCGGTCACTACATCAAATAATCTGTCTCTCATAACAGAGATTTGCACTTTGTTTTGTCTTAAGCTGGATGCCCCTTAATAAAGATGGATTTTTTTTTACATTTTTGACACGCTACACTATTGTGACCAAATGCAAAAAGATTCAATCATTCACTTTTAATGCAAATAGAAGCCGCCAGTGTGTCTCTGGGATACATTTCGAAGAGCAGACTGTGATTATTGTGGAATTTCAATTTGTTTGTAAGCTCAAGCATGACAAAATAAAGGACCACCAACTGTTAAATGACAATCCTTGAACAATATCGTAATTTGCGCTGTCACGTTCAAAACAATGGGACTGATAAGGACTAAAGAGTAGAAATATTTCGCCTTTTATTTGAGAGATGTTGTTAGATTTGCTGCAGCTTGGGCACTGTGGCCTATACAAGCCACATTTGGGCAGTACATGCAGTTTGTCAAACACTCCCCAAAACTCATTTCACACAAGCACACACCGACTCTGACATTTTACACTTTATCCACCGGGACTGTCTCCGCTCAACAACACCACTGTACACACACGGCCTTGTAGGTGGTGGAGGTCGGCTTAACGGAGCCGACATCCCCAAGCCCAAAATACGACCTGCACTTGGACTTCACATGAAAGAGAAAGTGAACAAGAGTGAAACCAGTGGATTTGTATGGTTTAGTGACTGAAGCTGCTAGACGGGATTTATATATATGTGTGAAGGAGGACGTGGAATAAGTGAGCAGGACTATGAAACCTGGATGCTCAGACTGAGGATATTCTGAAAGGACATGATTTGTTACATATACTGTACACTACCACACCCTCTCATTCGTGTTTTTTGATTTATTTTCTTTATTTATATACATATGGAAAGCATCAAATATGTGAAGCAGGACATTTAGATTTAACTTTACTAAATGTTTGTAAGTAAATAATGGAGTGGTTGGCTGCTTTACTGGCTGACACATTGGACATTTTTTGCAATTTTACTTTTTTGGGCTCAGTTTTATCATGGGATTTTAACCAACTAAAAAGTGCAGCATGAGCAGTTTAAAGGACACAAGTATAAGGGGCTGTTAGATTTTGTGTAATGAGCTGTTTGTTTTTCCCATCCACGTGGCTAGCTAAGGAGCTAGGCTTTGGCCTTTTGAGATGCCACAGGCTTTTTACACCATATGACACTATATGTGACAAAAGACCTTCCAGAGGAAATACTCCAAGACTTTTCAAAGGAAACACTTGAAATGAACAATTTCACCGACAACCGAAACACCAGAGTGGAGTAAGGGTGAGGCCGTCCCTGTTGTGTTCAGCTGGTTCCCCGTGGACACTACTGTGATGCTGCAGGACACAGAGGATGGACTTCAGGCTCTTCCTCTGCTCAAACTGCCTTGAACAGGATCTGCTGACCCTACCTGACCAGTCCCCCTGTGAAACCACACTGAGACCTTTGACTGGGACACAAAGGCCACTGAGAAGCAGCCCTTGTGTTGCGTTGTTGTGTTTAACTTTATTCTTTGCTACATAATTGCATATATCTTTCTCAATATATTTGTCTTCGTTTTTTATCTAAAATCTAGAAAGTAATAAAAATACAATAAGTAAAAAATAAAATAAAAAGTAGTTTAAAAAATACACAAATAAACATTGAATGAAATGGTGTGTCTTTTAACTTCTACAGTACACTGAAAAGTATTTTACCTGTTGGATATTATTACCAAATGCAATGTTTCATATATGACTTTGTAGTGGTGCCTATAGCAGTGAAACAACTGAACTGAATAAGTTTACACCACTGAAGAGTCTAACACCATCACATAGAGATTTAGAAAATAATTCATACTTTTTAAAACTGCTCTGGAGGCTTATTTCCATATTAAAGAAAAAGTTATTAAGTTTTAATAACTGCATTTAATATTTGTCTAAATGCCACTTCTTTTACCAAGAGCAGCCTCAGACTAATAATGTGTAAAAAGAACCTGAATCAACAGACACACAAATCGGTTTGCATTGTCATGCTACAATAAATAAGTCAAAGGGGCCATATTACACTATTTTCTGATGTTATAATGTTGTTTCCTCATCACAAACAGTTTTCTTTTGTTACATTCACACATGTTTAACACATAAACTCTACATATTTATAAGCAAGGACCAGGGCACATCAGTGGAATATGATAAAGATACTGACGATGGATGGACGTGATGGCTTTGAGGAGACTTTGGATGGGGGCAAATTCAGGACCCCCCTCCTTTTGTAGATGACGTCGGGCTGAAGGATGAACAAGAGACAAAAGTGGGAGGAAGGGGGTTGAGAGAGTGGAGACAGTGTTGTCGGGACAGGCCTGTATAAATAGGGCTTCTGGGTAAATTAAGGTGTGGTTGAGCTGAGCTGTGATTGGCTGGAGAGATGCAAGGGACCTTTATATATATATATAGGACCTTTAAATAACCATACAATTTAAATTTGTCCTCTAAGCACGCCTTTGCTGATAACACAGGGAGTTATAATTCCTGAATTTAGTGTTATTTTTGGGTAAATATTAATTGTTTTAACCTTTTTAAACCTTGAGGCCTTGTGACAAATGGGGGCTCTTCTGGGATCAGGTATTCATACATTTTCTTCACCAAATGATCCTGAATCCTTCATGCATCAACTTGAACAGCGACTAAAATCCACTTACATGGCTGAAGAAACATATGACTGTAGCTGACAAAGCAAAGCATGCAACTCAACTATTTATCTTAAATTACAGTGTGATGGAGCATGCACCAACCACAGCCTGCAGCCTACAAGGACGAATGCCCTGAACATAAGCACTGCATGCAGGCATTTTCACTCCAGCCGAGCGTTAAGAGGAGATGAGGAGGCAGGGGGACAACCTAAAATCCCAAACTGCAGAGGTAAAGCTCCCAGTTTCACTTGGGAAAGAAGGGTAGAAAAGTCACACTGTCTCACGAGGGAAAACCTGTGTGCCGCTGTCAAAACCAGGGGCCCCAAAACCCACTAAAAGGAACCAATCTGAGCAATAAACAGAAGATAACAAAAAAGCAGAGGTAAGCTAATTCTGTAAATGTGTAAGAAACCTAGCAGTGGTATTATCCATCACAGTAAATGGCGAAACAGTGTTGTGACCTTTGCAAATGTATTTCAACTTCGATTTCTGCAACCAGCAAATATGCAGTTCTGATTTAGCACTAAATTTGATTCATCATAATGGAATATGTTCCTTCGTAATACTTATTTTGTGTTACCGGTGTTCACGGATACACTGCATGAGGATATAGAATCATTTGGCAGCTTTATAATCTTAATTTGTATAACGTGGAAGAGTGTTTCCCACCCGGGGACATGGGGTATTCTGGGGGTACACAAGCGCTAGCAGGGGGTGCGTAGAATCTATGTAAGTATTAGTAATAGGTTTCATCCTCTAATCTGGTTCAGGTTGATTCATCTGCAAATTTGATGTCGTGCTGATGAATAATCAGACTAAGACCATAAAGGCAAGTATTTAGTGAAAGAATGTGATAACAGGGGCTCTGCTTTCCTACTAATTGGAAAGTTCAATTTCAGCTTCAGGTGGGTCATACTGTTTCTGAGCCTTTGTGCAAGACACTTCACTCCAGGCACACAGGTGTATGAGTGTAGCTTTAACAGAAAGACGTACATTTAGATTTAATTTGAGCTGTGCATACAAGATTAACACTGGCGTCTCAGTTTCTGAGCTATATTAAGTAAACTATTAAATTCTTTTCAATCTCTCCAAGTGTTTGTCATGTATTCCCATGCCTCACAGTCAATTCACACAAACACACACAACCCTGACATTTTAGACTTCATCCACTGGGATTTCACTCCATTCAGAGCAACACCAATGTATAGACACCAGTGGATTGTGGAGCTCATTTCTTTGTAACAGAGCTGACAGCGCCAAAGCCACAACAAACGTCTCTCACTTCCTGTATTGTAGGGAGAAAGTGCCTCCTCAGTGAAACATCTACACCCTTTTAAGACACCCAAAGGATCCCAGCACAAACGCCCTTGAAATGCTCCTTCCTGCATGTTAAAACTCACTGGCAGGAGATACAGTAAACTAACTTTATAGTTCAAACATATGGGGGCTATGGGGAGATGAGATTAAGCATTTTAAGAGGTAATTTTGCACAGCATTTTATGACGTTTTCTAAAAATTTGTGGCTAGAGGCAGTGAGTTACTGGTGCTTATCATGCATTGTGTAATTTTTCTGGTAAAGGGTCCGACAAATGCTTTTCTCCATGTGTTATGGTATTATACCTTTCTATCACCATGGAGACCAAACCAAATTAAAGTTACAAGTCAGGACTGGAGAGGCACCCCCACTCACAGTCAAAAAGCCCTTTTCTAAGTATTTTTGAACAATAAAACCACCTGTAATTTAATACATGTAAGGTAAAGCTGTTTAATGCCATACTGTGGAACATTCCAGGCAGAGCAATGACGTATCCATAGCAACAAGTAAGTGACAGACCCTCCACCAGAAGAGTTGCATAGTGCACCTTTAGTCAATAAAAAATGGGCTTTAAACAATGTAACTAGAAGCATTTTTTCTTTTTCTCCAAAATAGAAGGTTAGGGATCGTGCAGGTTACATTTTTATGTATTTTATATTTCCTATTACTGCTAGAGGATTGGAGATACTGCTATAAGTGAGACAAATATGGGCTATAAACAATGTAAGTAACAGCCTTTTAATTGTTGGGTCTACTAAAGCAGAACATTAATGATCTCTTAAGTTACTTTTTCTACAATGCCTCTGCAACAAATTTTACACCCCAGAGCTATATACCCGTTCTGTCGCCTCCATTCTCGCGCGGTCACTTGAGGACAGACTTGGACGACGCCGCACCCTCTCGTAGTCCTAAAAGTGTTGGCGCTGACAGTGTTGTGTGCTTTGCTCTAATTGAAACAGAGAATCCAGCTGAGTGAGCGGATGTGACCGCCTGATAACACATCTGTTTGTGGGAGGCCCGTCGCAGGTACGTCTTCAAAGAGGGGGAAATGTCTCAAATCAAAGCGCTGGAAAAAGTGTGACAAAGCAACGCAAGCTCTCCCTCGAGGCCCTGTGCACTGATCTCATTGCCAGGAAGTGTCTCTGTAATAAACAATTATCTGTAAAGCACATATTGAAGCGTCGATAGCTGCTTTTGCGTCATAAACGTTGCATAGGTCTAGCGATTGGAGTCATTTAGTTGAAGCAAATCTGTGACATTGTTCTCAAGATCAACTTTTCTTATTTTAGAACAGAGCGCAGTGATTTTCTCTTATTGTGATATTGAAGGTCCCCGCCCGGCCCTCTTCCCGCCATAGCCCGCAGCAGCTATACTGAAATAAAGAGATGTACGGCTGGAGAAATCTATCTCCCCGAGACAAGGGCAAAGTCTGCACCCCGGGAACGTCATCATATATCAAGGATTAAAATATAACGCGATTTGGGTAAACACTGGCAAACATCCACCTACTCCAACTTGGTAATGTGCACGGTCCATTCCCTCTAAACCTTCTTTGATAGGTTCAGAGGGAGCAGTCTGTTGGTCTCAAAATGTCTGCACGTGTATATATATAAAACACAGTTAGAATCCAAATAGGCCTGATTACTCCAGATTGGGAGCACCTCACAGACATGATCATTTTGTCAAACTCGCTTTAATTGTGCTTCTAACTCCTTCACTTTTGAGAATAAAATGTTACAACGATTTAAAGGTTCAAAATTATGCAAAACTTGTGAATTGTAAGCCGTGTTAGAATGTGGTTAGCTCCTCAAGTTGTGTTTTGTTTCATTCACGCATTTTTAAATCAGCGGTATTGATCAGAAGCTCAAAATGCCCAGTTCCACTTGTAGTTGATGTAGTTGTAGTTTTCAAATTAACGATCATCCTGACACATATTTAATTACCCAACCAAATGGGTTTTAGTTACAAGACCATATATGTTTTAATTTCCTTTACATTAACAGCTACCTTTTATGCAGATATTGGCAATTCCAGGCAATTCCACCCAAATGATAAAGTGTATGGAAACACCTTGGAGCACTTCCTGTATTACCACATGACATCACCAGGTGGAATATTTTCAATTTGAGAGAAGAATTCAGTGAAAATACTCAGAGTTTGTGCAATAAACACGTGTGAATGAAACAAAACACGACTCTCTGTATGTTTTGATGAGGAAACATTATAATATAAATCAGAAAATAGCAAGATACACTCTTTAAAACAGCCATATAACCATGAAAAGTCCATCTGCTCATACAAGTTAAGTAGAGTTGGGCTTGGTTAGTACTTGGATGTTGCTTTAAACTTATGTATTTGGTCATCCTTAGGTAAAAGACTTCCTTAAGAACTTGCTTTATTGCTTATCCTTATAGCGTTACATCTAATCAAATAAATATTGTGGCAGAAAGAGCTCAAATAATGTGAATAATGAACCTATTTTACCTAATTTAGCAAAACTTTTTTCTCTGTCTGACCTAAATGCTGGAGGATGTTTTAAAGGGCATTAGCCACATCGATTCACAAATGACAATGCGACTGGGCTCACAGTAATAGAGGATATGAGCGGCTACTCTAAATGTAGCTGCGAGTTAAAGAACGTCATTAGGCTGTGCAAGTTAAAGGCAACGTGCTGCAAACGCTTACATAGACCCATAAAAGATTATAGCAAAAACTCACAAAGTCTAAGAGGAACACCTGCAACCTCACTGGAGTTTTTATTTTGTATAAAGGCCTTTTAAAGATGCACAATCTTCTTGCAAGCTTTTCATATCAAGTGACACACCAAATCATTTGTCTTGTAACAAAGGGATTTATTTATGACATGATTTTCAAGCTCTACTCGTCAGGGCTTCAACTCACACAAACACTATCAGTTTGTATTTGGAGTTAAAGAGCTCTCCATAGAATCAGGTATAAAACATCATATTTCTTTGGGACATTTTGATCGAGAACATGTCGCTATAGGCTTTGTTCTGTCTTAAACCTTGCAATATAATGTTAGCGATTCAGCCAAGGTCACCTGCAACTAGCACAGAAGACTGATAATTTGTAGGTGTTCTCTTGGTATTTTTCAGAGCACTCAAGCCTATTCATCCATCCATCCATCCATCTTCTCCCGCTTAATCCGGCTGGGTCGCGGGGGCAGCACTGCCCATTACTCTATGCACCAGACCCAGACTCTATGAACCCCTCTGCAGGTGGTGACCCACAGGAGGGAGGGACTCCCCGCCGGTCCCTTGTTGTACACTGTTCATAGGGTGTTGCATGTTTTTGGTTGATGGGGGAAACCGGAGTACCCGGAGGAAACCCATCCAGACACGGGGAGGAAACATGCAAACTCCACACAGAAAGGCCCAGGCGACCCGGGGATCGAACCCGCAACCTTCTTGCTGTGAGGCCTGAGTGTTGCCACTCAGCCACCGTGCCGCCAAGCCTATTCAAATGGCCTTATATACGTACTACTTGTACTTTCTTAAAAGCCTCCCTCCATATGAGAATCAAAGGACATTCACAAACAAATGGTGGTTTGAAATTTAGGCTGTAGATTAGTTTTATTGCTATAAGAAAGCGATGAAAGGTCAGGGCAAAGCTTTTAACCATGTCAGGGCAAAGTGTAGTCTCCACATTTACATTTTGTGTTCTTGTTTTCAAAATCCATTTTACAACTTTGCTTTAACTACAAAGAGTTGATAAAGTCAACAGCGTAACAGCTTTGGATACATGGAATTATTATAGGGGCCAGCAAACTCGTCACTGAAAAGGTCTCACTGGTGCACCACTGCAGCTGAAGATGAAGTCTATAGATTGGATTATGAAAATAGGATTTCTCTAACATTTCCAAAGTGAAACTGATTACATTTTGCATGCAAATGATGGCAGGGAATCTACTTGCACGACTATGAGCTTGACAGATTCACACCATGTAAGTTTTCACTTCCCAGGAGGGTACAAGGAGAAGCACTAGTAAAATGATGGCTAATAAAATGTCTACATAAAGGGCATATTTCTGAGAGAGATTTAGGGCATGACAACCACAGCTTACAAAAAAGGGTATTTGGCGTATATAAAATAAATAAATAGCACTGATGTATGTGTTACTGCAGTGATGTCTTAGAATGTGTCAATCCAACATAAAACATGGCAGAACTATTTTTATACCTTGGACACGTTCAGCAGCCTTTGTATAATCTTGACCCATATCCACCAAGCCTCAGGAATAGCAATCAGTCTTCACATAACAGGGTTAGAGAGAAACTTAAATCTTTAGGTTTGAAGTTTCATGACAGATATTTCAAGAGTTGCGCATGTTTTTACAACAAATATTTGAAGGCCTGAGAGATCAGTATAGGATGGGTTTGTGTGGACAGACTCATTCTCTGATGGGTTCAGTGGTCAAAAATATTTTTGAGTCTTTTACGACTTACAATCCATAAAGACAAACAGAAAAAGAGGACTTGATTGAACTATTTCCTGTTAGCCGACAAACTGAGCAGCAGTGGTTCTGCTCTGATTATTGCAGACTGGAATAGGTGCCCATTTATCAGATACTGATACTGATACTTATAATAGAACTTCCATTTAAATGCTTTTTCTTCATTTATATTTGCACCTTACATAAATGCAAAGTATTTTAGATTCCACACTTCTGTTACTATAAACAACAAATATCTTGATTTCCTATTTTCATTTTCTTTTTTGTATTACACCGGTGACACTTCTGATGATGGCTCACAGCTGGGTGTCGAAACATTAAAATAAATACATCTTGCCAACAAAATTGTCTGCCTGAAAGAAATCAAGATATATTGTAACTTAAATCTTTAGTAACATCCTTCTTGTCTTAAGAAAACAGTTGTTCAAAGCTTTAAAGTGCTTTAGCTTCACATTTAGTGGGTAGCAACAACAGAGAAACTATTACATTAAATAGATTAAGAAAATATGAATAATAATAAATGTTGCAGATCCTTAATCCCCTTGCAAACGTGGGATACAATACAATCTGTTATGGGTTAGCAAAACTGGAGTTAATGTTCACAGAGTCGAATTATGGGAAGTTTGTGGGAGAAAATAACTGAAACATTTTCCCATTTGCCTGTTCAAATGGGACTTTCACTGGTCCTGATCATCCTGTAAATTTTGATAAATATCGGTCCGTGGGAAAAGTGTCGTAATTTGCAATCTTGGACCAGAAAAATAGCAAAAAACAATTCCACTTGTAAAAAGAAGTTGTTTCCATAACTCATTTTAAAGCAGCAGAATGCTTGCAAGATTTTGGGTGGAAGTTTGGACAATTTGCTCTAACCACCATAATTTTCTGTCACCCTACTGAATCCAATGTAGCATAACATGATTCATAATATCTTTCTGTATAGCACAGTAAAGCACAACCCATTGAGCTGTGTCCTTGTTCATTTTTCTCTGACTTCGAAAGTCACATTCTCTTCCTCCCTCGACTAGGCCCTCTGGCTTAGAGGGGAAAATTGCATTTTAAAGGTCCCACTATTTGTTAACTAAAATGTAAGTATTATAATAATCCTAAAGAACTGCAAAGCTGCTGTGAAGTTGATTAAATTGCAACACAATCCAATGTACATGGGGTGTCCGGAAGAAATTGCACACGAGTTGTTGCACCTGCAGTGAAGCAAAGGAGTCAAAACATGTGGGTAATGATAGTAGCTCTTGTATTTTTCAAAGTTTATTGCTCAGCCCTTATACACCTGCTTTTTTATGCCAGATGGATGGTCACTTTGGGTAATCTTTTTCTTTTTTTCCATTCCATTCCATTCCATTCCATTCTTCAACCTGAAGCTTATAGCTTCAGGTCAAGCTATGAATTGATGAGTGAAAGTGTAGTTTTCTTGAGTAGAAATCTACTGATGGAGCAAATTAAAAGTTCAGGCAAGAAGGGTGCTTCCTCCTGCCTCACCTGCACAACATATCTGCCCTGCTCGGCCAATGATAAGCTCAGCCTGCTTCATGCCATCTCAGCAGTCCGCTTTGCCAGTCAGCTGTTCAATCAATCAAAGAGCTTCATTCACCCCCAAGGGCCAATTTCAGCACACTGAGTATTTAAAATAAATGTAAAACTCCAAAAACATGCAACATAACAGGAGGAAAAGTGTGTGTCTGAGCAGTGAAGTGATTAACAGCCCTCAGAACAAAAGTGTCCCTCTTGCAGGTCCTACACTCTGGGTATCACAGTCAGGGGGAAGGAGAACTGTGGAGACACAACAAGACTCTTCTGAGTCTCACTCTTACCTTTTCCCCTGCTTGGGGTTGAGATGAGACAGGTCATTCCCTTGAAGTAGTTTCAAAGGCCTTTGTGCATGTTCAGCTGCATTTGGTGGAGAAAGTCTCAGTTGTACTTTAAAGGTCTTTGGCTAGCCCTAATCATTGTATCCATGGATAAGGAACCATATGAGCTACACTCCTTAATTGGATAAAATATATGCTTAAAACAGTAAAGATTAGTGATGATCTTTTGATACAGCAGTGTAATAGTTTTTATATTCCATTGGTTGAATGGGGATGAAGGGCCTTTCACAATTTAAACTATGCACATGTCCTTTAGGTGTGCATATGTTCTTGGTTAATGTACAACACTACTGAACACTGTAGTAGACATGGATGGAAACGTTACTATTTGTGGAAAGTATGCAAAACTAGCTCATGCATTTATTTTTCAACACAGCGCTGGTTCCTCTGCTGCTCGAGTGCATCTGTACTGGAAAGATGGTTGTCTGTCATTAATATTCCCTTAACACTTGTGTCTGACAGCGACTTAAAGAAACGGCGCAGCGTGCACGCTCCACTTTGCCAGTCTGTGTGCCCTGACGGCTCGTATTTTCAGTGTCCTATAAAATGATTGGATCCATGGCAACCAAACATTAAAAGCTTCAAAACACAAAGTGACGCAGTGCAACAATTGTTCCTGATTTAAAGCTTTTGTTTTGGAGTTTTTATTTTATTTAAAATAGAGCATTTCTGTCAGTGCAAGGAAGTAAACAAAATATATATAAATATGATATCAACAAATAGTGCTGGTACATATCAAGTTTCATTCTTAAATATAATGTTAAAATGACTAACACAACAAGTGGGCACCCGGCCCACGTTAAGATCATTGACAAGGAAAAGAAAAATGACACAGATAACTTTACCACTTTAACACTTTAAGTGTTTGTCTATGGGATACAATGTACAAATATGCAATATATTTACTTGATAATATAGTTAGTATAATAACTAACTTACAAAGAAACAACAGTTTTGGTCTAAACCAGAAGCTGTGGAAATTCCTCTGTGCTCATGTTTCAGTCACATGACTTTTTCCTGGTGGACACTTTGTGGACATTTGAATATTCAGAAGCTGTAATATTCTCTTATGAATAGTTGATTGCAATTGCCAACAGTGCTCATTTTTAGAAGAATTTAAATATTTGGAAAGGATATAAAGTATCTGGCTGGAGAAGCTAATATAGACACAAACAATATACTTGTGTGCCTTGAAGGACTGAAATCAAAATTGGCAAACATGAGGATTTTAGTTGAGCTGTTAAGGCCAAGATTGTATTTCCTGGAGGACTTGGTCAGAAAATATACAAATATGCATCCCTAACTCAACATCTATAAAAATGCTTCAATTCAATAACAGAGATGAACTGGTGAAAGGTGATGCACCTGAGCCAATTAGGTCATGTTGTCTGGCACAGTATTATAAGGCTGTTTAAGAAGTCAATTCTATGAAATCTGTCTGGATACACAGGGCTTTTCTCTCTGTTACATTTGGAAGGTGGTCAGAATGTAGTGCCTGAACTGTGTATTTTTAGTGCACCATAAAAATGTGCATATTAGAGAGGCATGTCACAGCACCTAAAACTTTCAAAACATGATGCAAGTTGATACTTAAGAGTTGAAATCACACTTTTTCTGTATAATTACTTTCAATCTCTTGATCCTTGGACAATTTTCTTATTCACCCACTCAAAGTGAAGTGTTCATAAATGCAGGAAAACAACAGTCATTTCAATATTAATAATCCACTTTCATTCCTTCCTTAAAATCACGATGAAGTTGCATTGTTCTTTTAATTCACATTGATGCTGACCACTCCATGGACCTGTGTGAGCTGCCTGCAGTCCACTGAAGCCAGTAATTTCCTCAGTCCAGACAGAGTGGGCACGAAGTTTACATTCACAGACACAGAAGCATGGCTGGCTATATCACTGCGAAAACAGAGTATGAATTGACTAGATGAATGACAGGAAGAAGTGCATGAGATAATATATAGATCATTTAAGTGGTTTTGACTAAGTTTAATTTAAAGCCTTTCTTTTGGGTTCAGTAGAGGTATAATGAGAGATGGGGAGAGACATTCAGAGACATACAGCCAGAATGCCAACACCCTGCAACCCAATCCTACTTTACCCAATAAAAACACCATAATTCTAGTTTTAATCCTTATTTAAGTCATGGTTGAGTCATGGTTCATGCTAATACAACCTTGTTTATTCTTATTTTAGTTGTGGTTTTAGTCCTGTTGTAGACCAGGTCACATTTATATTTAGTAACAGTTTAGTGTCTCTGAGTTTGGTCTTGGATTAGTCTTGACGTTCCACATTCTTAAATTATTAAACACATCATATATAAGATTTATGATATTTTAAGATACTGTATATGATGCCACAGTCTGACAGTCTTTGCAGTGACATCACTTACCCATAGCGTATACTTCGGGCGGCCAGAAGTCCAAGCCCCTCCACATGAAACAGGACCCCCGTCAGCTTCTGTGGGAGTGGGTTTGTAAACAAAATTTCCACCGTCATCTTCTCCCCGACCACTGCTTTACCGATCGGCTATGTGCGCAAGAGAGACAGAAAAACAACTCAAGTAATGTAGTCATATTTTTTTAGTTTTTAGTCAGTTTTAGTATTCAGCTCAAAAGTTGTTGTCTTTACCTTCAGCGTCAGGTCTGGACTGCGGAGGCGGAAGCTGTACTGCGTGGCTAAGACTTGCTGCGTTTCTTTCACCCTGCCCGACAGAGTGAGCATGAGGGCCGCCTGGTCCACCAGCTCCTCCTTGTAGTCCTTGTACTCCAGGCTCCAGTCTAACATCTTCACTGCAGCCAAAGCATAAGAAAGGTTTTCAGTGTGGTCATCAGTGAGTCTCAGCAGGTAAATGTGTTCTTTGTGCCGCTCCCAAATCCAGATAAACAGTAGGAGATTACTTTCATCTGTAATCTCTGTTTTGTCTATACTTGAATGTTTCTGTTTTTGTTTTGTCTATATTTGAATGTTACTTAATGTTTACTTGGTTTGCACTTTTCTTTTTTTTTATTTGCCATTTGTACATTTTCTCTTCTTTTTTTAAATGTTTTTAAATGTTTGCACTGATGTGGGAGAGGACAGCAATTTCATCTGTGCTATAGATCTTGTATGTATATGCACATGTGACAATAAAGAGAAATTGAATTGAATGAATTGAGGGTTTATGCAAGGAAGGGCATCTTGAGTAAATATTGTGCTGATGGCCAGGAAAAGCTAAATTAATAGCAGTAAAAAAAAAAATCAATTGTAAGTGCAATCCTTCATATGTACAGGATTGGTTTCTGTACATACAAAAGTTTCATCTGGGCATTCTTTTAAAATTAAATGTGGGAAACGTCTTCATTTCAAACACAGTGCACCAATGACTATACTTTTGAAACCTTTTCTACTGTTGCAAAAAAAATTACTTTGTTTTAAAAAAGAAAACTGGGAAAACAGTGAACAAATCTTTAATTAATTTAATTTACATTTAATTAATTTAATTTAAAGTCTGGCCCGCTCCAGTCCACAATCCAGCCAAGTGCTAATTCACACATTAGCCAATTAATTAATACTGACGGAAGTGCATATGACCGTAAAACTTCAAAACAACTTCTCCAAAGATGCAGAGTGTTTAACTTATCTTCTTTACTGCCAAAAGCAGAAAATAGCCCTGTTCCAACTGGAGCGTTACTGGGCGGGTCAGTGCTGATAAATCTTCATTGCCAAAAGGGTTTAAACTGACCTAAAAAGGCATATGGTACGAGGCTACAAATAAAAATAAAAATGAAAAGTAAAGGGCCAAAAGATCACGTCACAAAGAGATGAGTAAACGCCAGCCCAAGGATCCAACCTTAGATGGCTGAGGGACTGAAGCAATAACCACCCTGATCTGTAAACTTCAGCAAACGTCATGTGTTTTTGGACGAGAACTCAATAAATAAATAGGATCAAAGATAATTTTTCAGAGTTGAAGCATATGTATGATAACAAACACACACTGAATAAAGAATCAACATTTTAAAATTAGAAGATCAAGTGTTTTTTCTATGTAAATATGTTGATTTAAACCAAATTGTAAGATTTAATTAAAAGCATGTATAGGCCTACGTACGAGTAACACAGAGGATTATCCTCACCTTCATTGGGGAGGAGGTCTATGCTTGTGGTGTCCCTCTTCACAGTGGCTTTATGAACTCCAGTGTAGTACATGACTGCAGTCTGACTGTGCAGTGATACTGTCCTGTTTTCAGAGCTGCTGTTTTTCAGACTAACGGTCAAATCTGCATCTTTCCCCATCTGTGGACCTGCCCCCTCCATGGACACCTCCAGAGACACATCCTCTGCAGTGGGAGCGGTGTAAGCTTCAGCTTTGGTCCCATATTTACATGCCGTCTCTACAGCAATACGCTCCTCCTCCGTACCTAAAAGAACAATGTAAAACTCATCAGTTAAAACTGTCATGTGATAAGTTTTGATCCTTATCTTGACTCATTATTTCATTCATATTATTTCCCTATTTTCAAAGAAGTAGTAAGGGGAAAGCCCTTTAACAGCAGAAAGCCCTTAATGCCACTTAAGAGAATAATTCATAAAGCTTAGATTGAGTTATAATAATAATCCATGATATCCATTCACCAAGGCCAATCATTATTTCAGTTGAACCAGTTCCCATTAAAATTAAGAATCTTTAATCAACAGGGTGCCTACGTTTCTTTGAATGTTGAGAGTTTTAATGAGAGTAACAAGGAACATTCAACAGTACTTTAGTCAGCCAGACCTTATGAAACTGAACTCACAACCTCCTTAAAGAAAGGTGAACTATTCCTACGCATCTACTGTGCAAGATTTGACCATAGACAAGTTTATGCACAATATGACTCCCATGTATCCAGGCCTGATACTGACACAATCATACACCTGTTTATGGAATACAAACACAATATATAATTTCATACTTCAATAAATGAAGGCACGCATATATTTTTCTCTTTGAATGAAATATTAAAATAAACAGATATGGGAGGGACATTCTCATTTAAAGGCTAATCTCACACATGTTATATTTTAGAGACCTTCTGGATGTTTGTAGAGGTGTGTGATATCGTTGCGTTCATCCAATCCTACTGCTTTGGTGCTGATAGAGTGTCCCACCGTCTTCTTCTCACTGTAGATTTGGGAAAATGTCCCATCCACGTTCCTCTGCCAGTAGATCTTGTCACTGTTCACCTGAAGGAGCAACAAGTTTACATAAAAAATAACTCCCAAACAGAGAGGACACATCATGCATAATTCTGAAGCGAACCATATGGCATTAATTATTAATATGCAAGAGGCGCACTATCTACAAACACCAAACAACAGCGAGATCAGATGGTCACACTGTAGGTCAAGATTATGTGGAGTATCTGTATGTTTCATGTTTATAAAGGTTAAAGAGAAAATATCTTATCAGTTTGTATTGATGATTTTTGAGCCATGCATATTCAGAGGCATATTCTTTGCCCAGCGCTCTGAGACTATCTAACTGTCTCTGTCCATTCTTCTCTTCACCTCATTTTCAACACTGCTTCCTGTAGTAAAGTCTACATGTCAGAAAGTTCTCTCTTATATATAAATTGCCTGCAGATGACAATGGAGACAATGTATTGCTGTAGGTCTCACTCATTTAGATGTAACTTTAATGTCAATTCCAGTTACACAGGGTCTATAGGGCGTATGATTGTGGCTATTGATTGAGACCATTTTAAGTTTATTTTAAATCCATATTCATCCTTATTTTCAGACATAATTATTGATACACTGCACAGTGAACCAGCGTTGTTAATAGCTTTGCATTTTGCATTTCCTCTGCCTCAAGTGGCGGAGTTCAAGTATTTCGGGGTCCTGTTCACGAGTGATGGGAGGACGGAGCGTGGGATTGACAGGAGGATACGTGCGGCGTCAGCAGTGATCGGTTGATGAAGAGGGAGCTGAGCCCAAAGGCAAAGCTCTCAGTTTACCGTTCCTACTCTCACCTATGGTCATGAGCTCTGGGTAGTGACCGAAAGACGAGATCACGGATACAAGTGGTCGAAATGAGCTTCCTCTGCAGGGTGGCTGGGTGCTCCCTTAGAGATAGTGTGAGGAGCTCAGTCACATGGGAGGAGCCCGGAGTAGAGCTGATCCTCCACCATGTCGAGAGGAGTCAGCTGAGGTGGCTCGGGCATCTGGTCCAGGTGCCTCCTGAGCCCCTCCCTATGGAGGTATTCCGGGCATGTCCCACCTGGAGGAGGCCACGGGGAACACCTAGACCAAGACACCTCGGGGTCTCCCCGGAGGAGCTGGAGGAAGTGTCTGGGGTGAGGAAATCTGGGAGTCCCTGCTTAGACTGCTGCCCTTACGACCCGGCCCCGGATAAGTGGAAGAAGATGGATGGATGGATGGACACCACCTTGAAGTAGAGGTGCTATTAATTCAAATATTGTTTAACTTAACAGTTTGAAGAGTTTAGAGATTGGACTGAGTCATTTTCTGTTAACAAGAATGCAGAAACAATGTCCCACAGACCATAAGTCTTTCTTTCTTCTCTGCACTTGGGGCAATTAGGATCACCAATTCTTCTACCACATGCTGGAAGCTGCAGAAAGCCCGTATTAATAAAGGGATGACATGCATACTCAAACTACCTGCTGGGAGGCAGAAGTGCTAACTGCTCTACCCCTGTGCACCACAGAGCACATGTTATTAAGCTATAAATTAGCTTAGAATCGTGTTATTGTGTGAGTGTTTCTAGATTAACCTCGGCAAACACAAAGGCAGCATCGTGCTTGAGGTAAACTTGGCCATTGCGGACAGCAGTCAGAGAGGCCGGGCCGCAGCGGAAAGTGCCCTGGCTGGTCTCTTGGGGCGTGGCGTCCACAGCCTGCCAGCCTCCCATGCCCGCAGGCAGGTCGGGGCGTGCCATCCAGCAGTCGTTCCACACATGGAAGTTCCTGCAGGGACAGAGTTGGTGATGAAGCCCAGAAAATAATGTGTAAGTGGTGAGTGGCAAAAACTCACCAAATTGAGTCTCTATTGAGTTCGTTAAGAGGGTCCAGGTTCTCGTCAAAATACACATCTGTGGTCAAGGAGACATCTGTGTCATGGGCAGAGCTGTAGTTGGTCACAGTACGAGTGGGAATGCCCAAGCACCTCAAGACTGATAAAAGAACAGCATAAGGGAGTCATTTGGCTGTGAATGAATTTGATTTACGTACATTTACATTTGCCTTTAGTTTGAAAAAAGCTGATTATTATTTACCTGTTGTGACCACTCCAGCAAAGACCCAGCACTGTCCATAGCGCACAGGGGTACCATTGCTTTTGTGATACTGCTGGAGGATTTCTACACTCCCGCTCCACACTGTCGGAGAGGTGCCGCCTGCATAGTCCCCTGACCAGTTTCCTTGGATTACACCTAAGTCATCCACTGAGTTCACCTGGAGACGTATAATAATATGCTTACACCTCAAATAAAGTATGTAATGTAGGGTGTAGGGCTTCCAATAAATATTAGCTCAACTAAAAAAAAGTCAAAAAATGTTACAAGCAAACTCAAATCAGATGTTTTACATAGTTATATTCCATTAATGTAACAACAGGTTTTACCATGGCTGAAACAATCCTGACAACATTCACTGGGTTTCCCCACCCTGATGCAGGAGTCCCGCTCTTCTCGAGGATGTAGAGACATGCAGCCAAAATCCCATCTTCAAACTAATAAGAAGACAGAGCCACTTAAGGATTTATGTTTCATTTAGTCCAGTAGGCCCATCCTCTATGTACATATGCATTTGAGAGCACAATATATAGACAAAACTGTGGCTGCATGAGGGTGAAAAGCACTTTTGGACCTTATTTATCTCTACCTCTCTGATCTGTTGATGGCTATGGTGAATTGCAATAACTTAAGATATATTTGGATGCTGCAATTAACTGAAAAACACCTAAAACTATTGTCTAAGACCTTGTTAGTTACTTGATTCTTGTTGTTTGTTGCTAGTACTTGTCTTTACGTGGTTTTGGTTGTATTAAAGGTGCTGTGGGGAGTGGTGGTGATGGTGGCCGCTCCCAACACACTCTGAGGGCCATGTAAGATGCCTCCCTTCTAAATTCTCTGTAAATGTTTTTTCATTGCGTACCTGTCGTGGTGGCTGGTGACAGTCCTAGGGTAATCCATGTATTTTTTATTTTAATTTTTTTTTTTTTTTGATTGCCACTGCTGCAATGACTCTGTTCTCAAATTCTCTTTTTTTAATCTTGGTGTGTTAATCCACTATGCGCTGACTGTGTCCTTTTTTATTGCCACACTTGCTGAGGCTACATTACATTTGGTTAAATATGTTTTATGTTCATTTTACGCTAAAGAAAATGTATTATTTAGTCAGATATTGTGCATCTCTTGTATTTCTGCACTAACCTGTCCATAGTCCCAGGTCCGGTATCCAATCTGCAGCTCGGTGCCGTAGTAAATGAGCCCAACATCGTTCAACACATACTCCTGCTTCTCTTCTTCTGAGTCCATAAAAACTGTGTCCTCTGACAGAAAGACATGCGGAACATCATTAAAACTGCCAATAACACGAATTGGGGCTGAGCAGGCTGCATTTAAACCAGGCCAATTGACATTCTGCAGAGAGCATTTAAAAAGTGACCTTTTGCTCACAGAGATGAGACATTACTGTGTTTTTGTCGCGTCTACAAGATTCAGAAGGCCTCATCAACATACAGCGCTGAAGAAAATAAGAGCCCGCTGTAAAATGGTTGTTTTTATCTTTTATATGAGCAATATAGTGAACTGAACATTTTCTCTTATTTTAGCGACTCATCTGAAGCCATTCTGTGTGGAGTTTGCAGAAGCTGTATCCCCTTCACGTCTAGAGACTGGACGCTGCTGCACTGGTCACGCCCTGTCTCATACCTTATAGACTTACCACCTTATAGATTGGCTATGATGTAGAAGTAACATTTTCCCTCATAATTATCATTATGAAATAAATATCAAAAACAAATATAACATGTTATTGACTAAAGAACATTCAGTAATCACTAGTAATTAACTATCAACTTTTTGTGTGTGTTGCAACTTTAATATTCTTTAATATATGCAGAGCGGATTTGGATGGATTCACCCCATTGCTTTACTTTGAAATGACTCTCTCATTGGAATTAAAATGACTCAGACCTGTGTAATGTTTTAAACATACTTCTCTCTGTTATTTTGTCCTAAGCCTGACTAATGACGCTCACCTTCACACCAGGGGTTAAAGAGTATGCAGACACTGTTGGCTGGGTCTGGCTTGGACTCGGCCTGCCCATTGGGACATACTGTGTGCACTACGAGTTGGTATCGTCCAATATTTGCCGTCGGAAGAGAATTCACTGAGAGTAACAGCCTTTTGTCTTCCTGTCTGACTAGAGCAGCCTCCCAGCGATCATCCTGCAGCTCCTCCACTAGGGGGATAATCACATGGGTGCCTTTGGAGACCATGGGCACTGAACCTGGACAAATAAGAAACATACACATTTCAGACATAACCCATAACATGATGACAACTGACTGATCATACTTGATGATATCAAAGTCAATATTCAATATCTATCTTTTCTTGTTTTTGAATTTGTTTTTTATGTGATGTGAAATTTCAGTTTTCAACAGGGACTATATCATTGATATCGTTGAGGTTGTGTGGTAAATTGGCAGGTTCTTCTATCCAAATCCATTTTACTGTATTGTGTTAGCCTGCACAGAGATCTGAAATCGAAGTAAAAACACAGAAAAGAGACCAGGTTAGAAAGAGGAATAATGGGAAGGAATTGAGGGAGTTTGACTAGGGCCAAACTGTGATGGCAGAAAACACTTCCAAAATTGTACCTCTTGTGGGGTGTTCCTGGTCTGTAGTGGACAGAATTGATCAAAAGTAGCTCAAGAAAATAAACAGTGGTAAACCAGCAGCAGGTGATGCAGGCTGTTAGAATCAAAAGAACTGGAGTTTTCAGTGAGTCTTGCTTTTCCAAAAACTGAATGGTAATATGCTTGTCTGAAGAGATCATAATTGTAAAAGTGCAGAAATCTGACTTTATACCCTTACTTGAAACTTTGAAACATATTTTCTTCCCCCATTTTCGTTTGTAATCAGTTCTTTCTGCTGCATACAAGATAAACTCAATCTAAAATTTGCATATCTTCAAAACAACATTCCTGATATTACCTTTTTAATTAATACTTTTGAGCAGAACACCCAGCTTACTTTAGAACACAGAGCATACTATCACTATGTCGATAATCTGCACAGCTCTGTTATTTACTATGCATAAACACACACACTCACTACGCACATGTGCACACTCACACAAGCCAGACTGTGATTGGTGGAGATAAGAAATGGCAGCGCAGAAAATTGTGATATGTTTCATTTTGCCATATCTCTCACTGCATATTGGTATTGTGGTTCAAGATGTTCTGACTGAAAACTGCCAAAATGCATCAGTTACCGCAGATTATGGTTAGATTTTCATAATGTTGTTCCTGGTCTTATCTTAGAGCCACACCTGCATTCTTCCACGTAGAGCCTGTTTTTTCAGTTCATTTAATTTCAATTTACAGAAACAAAGTCTGACCTCACTAACCTTAACCTCACCTGATCTCACATCGTATAACTGACTGAATATCTACCCCTACATCTCCATGACTAATATAAAATAATACTTGTCTAAACACTTTTTCAGGCATGGTTGATCCTTATAGCTGCACTTTCTGCTTTGCCAGCACTTTGCTCCTAAAAGTTGCAGTGACTCAGGGCAACAGCTCAAGTGGAGTTAATAATCTATGTTAATATATTCACCATTATTTAAAAGGGAATCAGAAAAGTACAATTAGGTCACAGCCCAAAGAAGATAAACGACCAACAGTGATTTATATCTGCCCGGGCGTGACCTTGTCTTTCACTGTGTCTGCAAATACCACAGTGCGCTGCAATGTCATCTCGTGATCGGCTATCAGTCTCTTGCCTGACAAAACCGGCTCTAAAATGGAAAAGGGAGACACTGTATTAATACTTTTCAAAATATAGTAACCTCACCTTAAGCATACATAGCGAACAATGACAGCAGCTGAGTTATATGACAGCTAAGACTAAGAAAGAGAGAGAAAGTGCTGAGGGCAAAACTCTCACTAACCATGAAAAGTGTCTCCAGAGGATCAGATCTCCAGAGTGGCAGCACAATCAGAATAGACTTTATACAATTTACACAAGGAAATGCACTTAACTGTGACGGTGTGATGCAAAGGCTCTGACATCACAATATACACTCTGAGTCTGACATTAAGGTGTGGGTCTGCGTCCTGTCTCCCCAATGTGTGAAAGAGGTGATTGACGGGTAGATTAGCCAATCAGAGAAAACACGCTCTGCTCGTGTCAAAACAAATCGTTGCTAGCAAAAAAAGACAAAGAAAAATAACTTTATAAACTGAGTACAACTTTCTATAGAATCTATGGTCTAATTTAAACAGAATGTAAAAGGGACTCGCTGGTAACATTATAATGACGACCCTGTGAATGCCCATGAATGAGACTGAATTCATAATGTTTAGAATGATTCAGGCTTTATTAAAGATGCACTGTGTAACTTTTAGTATGGAGTCTGGCATAAGATTGTTACCATGGAGATATTATTGCTTTGCCTGAAATGTTCACTGTATGGCATTAAATTCACCTATGTTGCATTTATTTAATTATAGATGTATTACTGCTCAAAAATACAACACAAACATTGCATTCCTATAGTCAGTGAACTCTCCTCTCCGTGGATCTGCCCTGTTGCTTGGCCTGGAGGCATTGTCCATGGAAATAGTTAAGTTTAATGTCAGACAAACCAATAACATCCCCATGAAGACAAGCGGGTGGCGAACCGTCCACCAGAATGTTACACAGTGCAACTTCAAGGCTATAAGTGTTAGACAATTTACACAAGAGAAACAACTGTGGCTGTGTGAGTCTGGCATCATATGTAAACTGAACAGCGGGCTACAGGATACAGTAAGAAAGGCACATTTGTAGTAAGTAAGTTTGACCTATGACAATAATTAGTGTGATAATCGCTCACTCTATTACAATAACTACATCTGCCCACTTATGTTGCATGTTGTAAAAATGTTTGCATCCCCGAGCTATAGGCGGCACACAGAGGCACTGGGGGTGCTGTGTGTGTGCGATGGTGGACTGATTAACCTGCTGCAGGGTGCTTGTTTTAGACAGCAGAGTTTGGCAGCCATTCATTTGCCTCAGGCTCTGTTCAAACTGGTGCTGAATGAAAACGGAGATCAGGAAATTGGCACTTTGGTGTTATCAAGCAGCTTGTTTTAAAAATGAAATGGTTACAATTTGGAACACAACTACATCAGAAGCCATGGACTGGCATTATGGACTACGGGAATTGTCTGCTATGTTAGCAGGAACAATGAAAGGATTTTTACTCGTTGTTTTGTCAATACATTTAACAATTAACAATAACTGTCTTTTTAATTACCTCTCTCTCAATTCTGTTTATACTGCATTTTACAATTAAAATTACAATGAATCAATTAATTTAATTTAATTGGTCAACGATGTTCATATTGTCTCCCTATGTACGTTAACTTCTGGGTTCTTTTTTCAAACCATACACAAAACTCCGCCAACAACTAGTACACCCCAAAGATAAAATCCCACAAGAACAAAAATGCAACGGCATCTACGAAATACAATGCAAATCATGCAATAAATCATACATAGGGGAAACGGGCCGAGCATTTCACATACGGAAAAAGGAACACCAAAAGGAATGCGAAAAGGAAACAGCAGGGAGGCTCACAAGAACAGAAAAAGAAAAAGCAGAGCAAGAAAACCTAAAATCTGCCATATCAGACCCACTGTAAAAGAAATAACCACATTATGGATTGAGACGGGGCTCGGGTCATTGGATTGGAGAACAACAAGTTCAAACGCTGGATCAGGGAGGCCATTGAAATCAGGAAACAAGGGACGGACAGAATTAACCGCGATGATGGAGGGTTCCTGGGACACCCTTCTCCAGAGGGCACCAGGCGACGAGAGGCGTGGTCAGTCTGAGCGACCTGCCAGGTCCATCAGGCCAACCACGCCTACAGGAAGTAACAACAGCTGATATACGACATGTCAAAACCAACACCAGGGACAGTTCTGAGGATGCAGCAGCAGCAACAGTCGAAACATGTCAACAAGGCAAATACACTTGACACTTGACTGACGAGGGCATGGGACTGGCAGGACTGACTTATTTTGAGTTTCAGGTGGATTTTGCCAGTGTTGGGGTCATACTTTTTCCCCCAGCTCTCATCCAATTCCCAATGCAACTTTAGGTTTACATTTGAGCCTGTCTGCCCTGGCTTAACCTCTCAGTCTAATACCCCTGTGCAGTTGGGTTCTGCACACAAGAGCTCCCACTGAAAGCAATCAGGAAAGGCTATACATTTTGTTGAATATTTGATGCTGATTTAATGAATGTAATGTCAGATTTGCTATATAAAGACACAGCATTATTACCAATGTTTTTGATTTGCCTTTAATAACAACAACAACAACGCCAATCTATTAATATTATAGTGCAAAAAGACATTGTTTTATTCCTAATAATACTAGTTTATTAGTACTCCTACTCTTTACATCCCACAGTCTTGTCTGCATATATCAGTGTAGAGCACATGTAATTACACAGTAAACCTACATGGTAATAATTATCCTTTCCAGGTTTCTCTTGTGATCAAACATTGCTGTAATTGCAGGATCTATATTTGCTTATGTCTTCTCATCTGCTCACTACAGCAACAATTACACACACATTGACGGGGGCAATGCATCATGGGTAATCTGGTGGTGACTGTAAGTAGCTGCACCGGTTACGTTTTTGCAGTCAGGAGTCAGATGGATCTGTAAAATCGCTGTCTGTCCCTTTCACTGCTGGAACATAGCAACCAAACTTGTTACCATAGCAATGGAAACCAAAATCTCTCCCTTCATTTAAGGTTATGTGCACTGTCTAGATGTTTCTTATTATTATTATTTACAAAAGGGAGAGTACATATAAATGAACATGTTTCATAGGCAAAGATACCAGATAAAAGGTATTTGTTTATCCATGACCACAATTTGCAATGTTTAAAAAAATCCAATTGCACTAGTTGCTTTACAGATGTTAGATTTAATATTGAAGATATATTTGATGGCATGTTTTATATTTCAGCATACCTAGAATGTAGTGCGATAGTACAATGGTGAATCCTGGAAAATGAACTTGACTTGTTTGCGGCCTGTCATTCAGCAAATAATCACACCGACGCACATACAAGAGGCCAGAGCGGTGGAGCAGTGAGGCAGCATTAAATTGCACACGGCATCTCTACTCTCCCACATGAATGTAACCTGTCACCCCAGGATTAGACCAGCCAAAAAGAAAAAAAAGAGAGACTTCTAATTAGCGTTTGTGAGTAAGTTCTGGCACAGCATAGGCTACTGTTGATACATTTCAATTGGGTAAAATTTATAGTAATAGTGGGAAGAGTGAAAACAGTAATAGCAAAAAAGACTCTTGAATAGTACAACAAACAGCACTGGTAATACCACACATGTTTAAATTGATAACTGTAAAATAATACTTACCAATCATTAATGTACTTATTCTAATTTCTCAAATCCATTATGTTAAAGGTGCACTGTGTTTTACAAGAGTTAGACAACCATGGAGTCAACTCAGGAACCTAGGCCTGGCAGTATTACCAGTTTAATGCTTTACCATAGAACATTCTAGGCAAAGCAAAATCTTGACATACTAATATGTGGCAGATCCTCCACCAAAAAGTTTTTATTTTATTTTATTTTATTTTATTTTATTTTTCAGGGACAGTGCATATTAATTAACTTTTACACATACTTTACAACATAAGTTACACAGTGCACCTTTAACCAAATAAAATACTATAAATAACTATATAAAATCTATGTGAGTCTAAATGAGTGCACTCAGTGGGAGGGTAAAAGTGATTTTGTCAGGCGTCACAAATAAATGTAAATGCTCACAGTTTTTTGGCCAATGGCAGAGGAAAGGAGTGAATGTTAAGTGAGTATGTTATAGGGACACAAGCAGGATGTCTTTGGGTTAATATGTCTATCCTTTGATCAGTCAAGATCACCAGTAAAAAATGCATTTTTCTTGAATATATTTTATGTTGTAGCGTTGTAGAAGAAAGTATTACCGTAGTAGTTTGCAGAGAGTGATGTTGGGATTGACCTGACAGTGGCATTGTGAATTATTCTATCGTAGTAATGAAAATGGCAAAGGATAAGACAATGATAGTGGTTACTTTCTACTTAAAAATACATTATGTAACATTTGCAACTTGCATTCTTACTGTTAGCGGTGTTATTTCTCCACAGACTTGGCCTTGATGGATTTACACCAAATGCATTTACACTGTGCGACTTTGACTGTTTTTAATGGTTCAAAATTAGACTGAAGGATTGGACTTTGTGGGTGAGGCTAAAAGTTCAAATTGAATCAAGTACAGGACCTTAAAGTACAATGCTTTGCTATTGTATATTGATATTATACTTGTGAGGTGGGACAGAGGATACTTGAGTTCTCTGACACCACACTACAAGAAGAACGACACGTGGGTTGACCCTGCTTATCCCATTTTCCATCAACATCACTGAGACCCGCTCCTTATTCACTGAGGACGGCGTGTGACCAGTGGGACTAACCTATTTTGAGTTCCAGGTGGATTTTGTCGGTATCGGGCCGAAAAGGTCGAGACAAAGTGATCCACATCTGGAAGGTCTGTCCTCTTCGGATGATCAAGTCTTCGCTCTGGTACAGCTGGGTGTGATGCTCCGTGCAGTTCTGCCCCGATTTGCCTTTCAGGAGATCTATAGATGTGACACTGAGGACGGGAGCTGTTGAAACACACGATCAAGGTAAAGTTATGTTAAGCCAGACATTTGTTTAAGAAGGTGTCATAGAAGTGAACTGTTGGTAAGTAAAGATAAAGCTTAACAGGCTTGGCAAGTACGCTGAAAATATGTTCTTATTCAATAACTACTGCTCTGTATCTTATTTCAATAATGATTAGAAGCCTAGAGTCATGGATGGTGCGAATTTTACAGTGAAATATGTGAAGTCAACAATCTTATATTTGAAAAGTTTAAAAATTTGAAACTTGAAAACTTTGTATTTGCCTTTCTGGGTTTAAAATGTGATTGTAAGTTTATTTTTTCCTCAACTTCTGCTGCCCTGTGAGTAGGCCAACATTTTACTTTCTTTATTATGTTGCTGTTTCAAACTATATTTAAGGGGATCATGTGCAGAGAGTCTGTCCGTGCACTCCATTCCCAAGCTCCAATAAAAGTCAGGAAGGGCATCTGGCATAATGACAAACTAAACAATTCCCTGCATTTGGAGTAGTCTGTGGACAGATGTTTAGCTATGGCAACTTTTATTGTTCCCTTTGGCCAATTAATTGATTGAGTGCCCATGTGGAGAGTGGCCTATTGATTCTTCTGTCTGTCTGGCTGTTTGATTGTGCCTCACAGTTAGACTATAATTTTCCCTTTTAACCATGACTTAATGAATTGGAATCACCATCCAGCTCAATGTCACGATCGTCCTCCGGAGTCGCGGGCTTGTCCTCTTTCTCGGCCCCGTCGCTGTCGTCCACCCCGGTGACCAGCGTGTTGGTGAGGTCGTCTTCTGCGGAGGTTTTACGGAAGCAGCACCTACAGGCCTTGCGTAACCACCGACGGCACGCGGTTTCCTCCGGCGCATCTTCCTCTTCTTCTTTCTCCAATTCTTCCTTCTTTTGTGCCTCGTCGCCCGCGGTTGGAAAGCGACCCACAGCGGACGTGCTCCCGTGCAGCCGGCTCTCCACGGGCATCCTGCCACCACACACATCCAGGACAAGGTTAGTGAGACCAGCGGCCCAGATGGGACCGGTGTGGCCACGCAAGAACACTTCTGGACAGGTTTTGCTCTGGAGGTGTAAAGTCGTTTGACCTGCAATTAGTTTGAGAAAGAAAGTGCAAAAAAATGTCTTGGCCCGCAAACACGTGCACGTTTGCGTTGTAGACGTAGGGCTAATATAAAAGTAAATACATAGACTTTGCCAGGATGCTTGATTCATATGGAAGATAATTTGTTGTTACAGTTTTGTTCCAGGTTTGGTGTTATATAAGCACAGTTGTTGAGTAGTTTTTCTCATTTACATCACGCTGGAAGTCTAATCTCATCTTAAATCCTCTTTAGACATTAATATCACTGTTACTATGGAAGATCATTTGTTTCATCAGATTTTGAATTTTAAACGGCGTTGGATTTCTCACTTTGAATTTTTGAATTATTTGAATTATTTTTATACTGAATTTTAATTGCTGAAATGTTACGTGCTCCTTTTCAATGTGTTTCAAATTCAAAGTTTAAATTTCACCTTCAGCACAGATATTTTCGAGTCCTCAAATTCAACAGTCAATTTCAGAGCTTAAAATTCGCAGTTAAAAAAATCGCAGGAATGATCCAAGATGCCAAGACAGAAGCAATCGATCTAAAGTGATCTGATCTAATTTAGTAACAAACAGGAAATGGTGCAGTGAAACGATCTGATTGGTCAGAATTAGCCTCATCCAAACCTCAAACCCCGCCCACAGATAAGAACAGCCAATAGGAAACAGCCTCTGTCCTCCTCACTCACTCTGGATCGATTGCTTCTGCCTTGACATCTTGGATCTTTGCTGCGAAATTTTCCACTGCGAATTTTATACTCTGAATTTTAACTGTTGAATTTGAGGGCTTGGAAATATGTAGTGAATATTTAAAAAGTGACATTTTTATTTTGAATTTGAAACATATTGGAAAAAGTACATTTAAAATTTCAGCAACTAAAGTGACATTTATTTTGAATTTGAAACATATTGGAAAAAGTACATTTAAAAT
Organism: Scartelaos histophorus; assembly: GCA_000787155.1. NCBI lineage: Eukaryota > Metazoa > Chordata > Actinopteri > Gobiiformes > Gobiidae > Scartelaos > Scartelaos histophorus. Next base: position 29,750 of record KN504985.1, read on the forward strand.
TTCAGCAACTAAAATTCAGAATAAAAATAATTCAAACACGTTTTTTTCAGATTTAAAAAATTCAAAGTGAGAAATTCAGTGGTGTTTAAAATTCAAAATCTGATGGAACAAATTATCTTCCATAGATTCAAGCTTTAGTTTAGACCTTTCAGTGAACAGGTCAACAGAAAAGTTGGTTCTCTCATTCTAGATTTATTTTAAATATTTTTTGTGTCCATCTTGGTCTATTTAACTCATAGTCCCTCTGAGTTTCAGTCTTGGTCCCAGAGGGGCACTGTAGTCATGTCCTTTTTTTAATGAGGGTGGTAAGTACATGTGAGGTAAGAACAGCATATTATTCTCAAGTATCATGCTGAAATAGGACTTCTTTTTGCAGTAATCTAGCTCAGTTCAGAAACTGGGAACCGACTCAAAGATTTTGGAGATGTTTTACTCTGGAGGTGTAAAGAAATTAGACCTGAAATATAAAGTGTAAGATTGGACTTTTTCCTAATGGCATGACTGACATTTAATCCCACTTATCACCCTGCACTCCTGACAGGGTTATTACCGATAGCACTAATGCTACATGTTTTATTTATTTCCAAACTGATAATGAGATTTTAGTTTATTTGCTGCTCCGAGCCATATTATGAAATAGGTGACAGTATAATTTTAGCATCAAACATGAATCCCCTGTGATGTCTTGCGTGGAAAATGTATTATTATGCACGCTTGTCAAAACATTAATGTGGGTATGTAGAGGTGAGCCAAGGAATATAGTGCAGGAACTTGGATAATGTCACAATGAGGAAATTGTTTTGATGTTGTAAAAGACTCTGCTTTTGTTTAGAAAAAATAAAAATGTGAATATAAAATAAAAATTAAGGTACGATCTAATCCAGGTGTAGCCAAGCACTGACTGGGACTGAACATGACACTAGACCCTGGTGTAACATATGGAAGATAATTTGTTCCATCCGATTTTGAATTTTAAACACCACTGAATTTCTCACTTTGAATTTTTTAAATCTGAAAAAAACATGTTAAAAAAACAAATTCAAAATAAAAATGTCACCTT
>JACN01070276.1:0-23305 GCA_000787155.1 Scartelaos histophorus
CCTACCTTGGACCCTCCTGTCTACTCTCCATGATACGCAGCGAAAAAATGAACAGCATAGACAAAAGAGAAAAGCCATAAACACAAGCTTAAAACAGTCAGTAACATCAAACAACCATTTCAAATCTCTTTAAAAAGCGTGAGCTCCGTGACAGTCGACATGTGGCCAGTCGTCCCGACACCCTCCTGGGTTAGGGAGGGTTACTGAGGGTCAGGGAGGTGACCCAAGAGTGACAAGTGGTTTCAGAACTCTACAATTATCTCAGCTTCAACTAAACTCACAAAGGAGACAGTCTTGCTTGACCCACTGACCCATGACACACTCCTGTTTGATCTCAGTGAAGCAGGTGCAGACGGGTCAGAACTGCGACTGCTGAAAATGGATTTAAACGTGCAGTGGACTATTGTATTTCATTTAAGTGAGGTAATGGGTGTAACTGTCCAATCTTGCATGTTCCAGTCAACAAGAAAACAAAATCCTCCCCTCAGTTTACAAAGAAGGACTCACGATTTAAGACTAAACTAACTGCAAGCTTCAAAATGTAACATCAATTTTCCAGTCAAGCGTTTGCCTCCTGTTTGCCTCTGGAACCTTTCACAGTTTGGCATTAAACTGATGGATGGAGACAAACAAATGGTCGTTGTAATGATAGAAAACCTCGCCTGATCAAAAAGACGAGTATCTCCAATGTTTCCATCAGTATCTCATGTTTTATTAGATCACTCCAAGATATGAACTGCTCGGTGCATGAGGGGAAACCAATAAACTAAACCCAACTAAGATGAGTGACTGATACCTGACCCTGTGGCAGATCAGGAGAAGGTCTTTTTAGCTACTTTCTGAGACACATATGTAAAGACTTAAGCTCTGCAGCTCAGTCTGTTGCAGTTAAAATGAGGCACTGGACTTCCACCTGGACGACATACCAGACTATGGACTATAACACCTAGATCTGCTCTTCCACTTAAAATACCAAAACTGCACCTTAACCGTGGACAGGACAAAAGGTACAAGTGCAACCAGGTCCATTACTGCAGTTACCGCCTGCAGAACATGTAGAACATCACAACTTATAATGAGGCCTGATTAAGCACAATTACTGTAGAAAAGCTTCTGCATTATGAGTGTTGTGGAAAAAATATATATAACTCTTGAAGAAAAATAAATGTAATCCATTTGTGAAGCCGATCAGTTTTTGAAAATATAGACCAAGGTTTATTTGTTGTTACAAATAAAAACAAATTACAAATTTGTTGTTGTGAAGATGTGGACAGAGACTAGACCTGCCCTGGTCCAGAGACCTACAGCCCCTCACCAGCACCATGACCACTCACTGACCACTCACTGACCACTCACTGACCACTCACTGACCACTCACTGCCCCCAGAGCATCTTCCACCACCACAAGCATCTGAGCTCTCCCCACCTGCACCTTTCTCCCACTTCTGCCCCCAGAGCCTCTGAGGATTTATACAGAAACACACGTTACATATCAAAGCAGAGTGACTTTCTAACTAAATGAACAAACATTTGAGGACGGTTAAGGAAACAAAAGGTGAGACACCCTGAGGGTGAGACACCCTGAGGGTGAGACACCCTGAGGGTGAGACACCCTGAGGGTGAGACACCCTGAGGGTGAGACACCCTGAGGGTGAGACAGTTGTGCCTTTACACATGTGCAGGTAGAATTAACATTCATTTACACAAAGACAGACAGAGAGAAATTCTTTCCACAGTGTAACTTTCCCTCACATGAGTTATGGCACAGTGGAAACTGTTCTTATTTTTGTCCGTTTTCAGTGCAGTCGATTATTTCACTCTGTGCATTACCGGATAACAAGTGATTTTGCTGTAAAAGGTATAACCAGGTGGTGATTGGTTAACCGCTCTGCCCCTGTGTGGCCGGAGGTCAAATGCACCACAATAAAGTCCACCTCTGGTCCTGCTTAAACTTCCCACACCGTGACCAAAATTATTTGGATAATTTCAGTCCTGGAGTTGCCCGTCTCTGCCAAATTAAAACTAAATGGCAGCTGGTAACTTGAAAACTTCATCACAGGATGGAACAGGGCATTTGAGCTTTGGAAATGTAAAGAGCCTAAAAATGCAGATTTACTCAAATCTGTAAATGAAACAAACCCGAGCTCAGGGTGTGTTTTTGATACGGTAACAGTTTTATAACATGACTTTAAGAGTTGACTTAATATAAAACCTTAAAGCACAAACGTTGGTCTGATGGACACAGTGAAAGTGTTGCATATCCTGGTCTTAAGCCCACAGTAAATCTGATGCTTCACTTCACACATTATTACTGTTGTACTGTAACAACAGGATGTTCTAAAAGTGTCAATTAAACTTACACGACTGAAAAGCCTAATTACACTGTGCACGTTATAATCACCGCTCTCATGAAGCGACCTGGCATCTCATTAAGTTTCATTGAGGCTTTACATAAAAGAGCACGAGACACTTTCCTGCGACTGCTGCATTTCTTTAGGCTAAAATCTGTTTTTTCCTTTAGCTTCAAACCTCAGATTCAAATCCCTGGAGTAAAAACCTTGTGATAGTAGCAGCTCCAGACTGGCCCTGTCCCGCCCCTGTCCCGCCCCTGTCAGCCGCACCTCATGGTCTAATGCAGCGGATAATGGGGACTCTGTTTGACAGGTCATGTGACAGGGGTCAAGGTCTGCCCTGTGACCGAGACCTAAACACCAGGTCCCGTTTCAGACTGGCCCCGTCCCCCAGCGGGATACTGAGCCGGGGGCTCTTTACAGAGCAAGAGCCAGAACTGAACTGACATGTGCCATCTCTGACAGTCACTAACAAACTTTAAAGAATCTTTAAACTAAAACAGGGAGTGTGGTGTGGGAAAACCTGGTGGCCAGCAAGGGTACTGCAGGAGGCCTCTGATGTTTTTTATTTTACTAAAGAAACATCTTGAGCAAGTAACAAAACTACTTACACTTGTCTTTATCAAGATGCCCTCCTAATCCTGTTGTTCAAAAGAAAAGTAAAGTAGCCAGTAGTTTTTTTTGGTTTGTTTTTTTTAAATAAATGTGCTTAAATGTGCCTGTTATTTCATGGTCTGTTTCAGGTGTGAGTAGGATTCAGAACTACAGTGCTTAAAAATGTATTAGACCATTTGTCATGAAAACAAGAAAGCATAAACAGCTTCATAGTATGTCAAAAACTAGTTTCAAATTAACAAATTCATTGTTATTCATTCATTTATTGACAAAAGTGTCAGTATTTTGTGTGACCTCTGGCGCAGATACAGCTGTATTCTTACTGCACTGTTTTTATGTAGTTTTGCAAAGTCTGTTTTGTAATTAAGCTCTAAATAGTTTCTAGCTGTTCCCAGAGACTTGCTTTGGATGAGCATTTGGTGTCACTTGGAAAACATTAAATTTGAAAATGTATGGATCGGAGCAATAGTTATATTTTAGCATTAAAAATGTCATTCTGATAAAAAGATCTTGCATTTAGAACCATAAAAATATATTTTAATAAACACAAATACTGTTATTTTATACTACCATAAACTATTATGCATTGTTTTTCATTGTAGACAATATCATTAATATTCTAATTTTCCAAAGATCCAAAACAACACGATACATTTTCTTATATATTTCGCACTTTCAGGTTGAAGTAGTGATTTTACAAACCCTGTTATTTGTAACTTACAGGAGATTGCTCTAGATATGGATTTCATTGCATAACATTCCTGAAATAATATTTTTGTGTTTTCCTGCATTCAAACTAACTAGAAGAATTAACATTAAATGATCAGATTCATTCACTTCAAATGAAGAATTAACACGACTCTCACAAGAGACAATACACCTGTTATAATACAGAGCAAACCTTTAATGGTGCAAATACACGACTTTTTCACAAACCTTCAGACACATGTTGTTGTATCTGTGATGATGGTGGTTCCCTGCAGGAGACGGTCAGATGAAAGCCCTCATGGGGGCTCCGGGCGTGTGGCCAGGACCGTCCTCTTTGAACTCTCACCCTCTCCTGGCGGGTCGTCCAGAATCGAGATGATGTCCGGCGAAGATAAAACAATATAATAACATGTAATTTAAGTCATGTCATGTAAGGCAGGAATCTCCAGCTGCAATATGCAGGGCTCCGGTCATGCTCAGTCACACCAGGATTTACAAAAGTTCATATTTCATGAAGCTCACGAATGTGAGGCCTCGATTTGACATGTGGCAAACAGAATGGCCTAATAAGTAAATAAATACATTTATCATATGATTTTAGTGGAATTTGCACATCTTTTCAATCATTTGGGTCTATGTGTTTGTACAAGTTACTCGCCAAAGTAAATGATATTGAATCGACGCACCTCTGTTTGTTTAAATCAGAGGTCAAACCTTTAGTCCAAATAGGGCCAATAAAAGCCTGTTTGGACAGAAGCAGCTGTGAGAACTTTAGGATGTATTTTACATTTTAAGTATAATAATAATAATTTACTGACAAAGAGAGACTGAGAAGTCAGAGGAATAACCTGGATATGAATATTTCAACAATGGAGAAATTTGCATATTTACTTTTTATTTAATTTTAAGACAAATGATCAAGACAAATTAAATCTTGGACCAATATTTATAAATCTATAAAAATGCCAATCTTCTGTTTCGGTGCATAATCTGTCCTTAAATTGTGTAAGTTAATCGTCTTGTGTAAATGTACGGCACCTGCCTCTCCAATTTGAGAGGCAGTAAAGGTAATATTGTCTTATGTTAGACAAAAGATACCATAAAAATGTCATATGACAAAAATGTACAACAACATGCACAATAAAATCTCAGCTGAGGCCCTGACTCGTTCTGGAAATGGCTGATGGGCAAAGTTCTGTGGCACTTTGCTCCCTACAGGTTTCCCCAAAGGCACTGAAAGATGGAGCAAGAGAACATTAAACAATAGTGTAGCTTAACCTTAATAAAATACAAATATTACAATGAACACAGTAACATGATGTCCATGTTTACACCCCACACTGAGTAAAAGCAGCACCAGCATCAGCGGCTGTGGCCTGACAGACACAAGTATTATCTGAGTCCTGAGTCCTTTCACTTTTCATCAAGTGTTTTGGCTGCACATGAGCCCAAGGAATGCACCACGGGGCAAAGAGCAGCTCCCAAACACAGCATCACCTCCTCCCCAGTCCCACCCAGGCCCCGACAAGTCCACCATGGTCCAACTCTGATATTAAGAAGCAAAAAATCTTCATAGAAGGAAGTGAAATGCCAGTGTAATTAGACCAGCTTACGTCTGAGGTATATTTAAATTATTTTGGTAAACTAGATCAAATAAACATTTAAAGAATCCTTTTCTGTGATTCACTCTGTTATTGACTCTGAATGTGCCCAAATAAGCTGCATATGTATTAGCATGTTTTTGATTATGTGGGAAAATGGCACAAGGACCCAGCGCTGAGCTCTGGAGTCAGTAACATGTCCAGTCGGGGCCAGTTTAAAGACCATGTTACAACATGGTCCAAGTGGCCCATTTTATTGAGATATATTCAGCTCCTCTGATGTTTTATCTGCAGATCCTCCAGATGTGAGACTGGAAATAGGTTCTTGTGGCGATGACAAGCCTCTCTGCCTGATGTCAGGGCCAATCCATCTGCACAGTTTGTCTGAAGTCTGGGCCCCTGATCGTATGACAGTAAACATGAAAAACAGTTCAATTCATGAGTTTTCCCACTGCACAGTTTGTGAAACATTTCACTTTCCAACCAATATAACTTAACAATATACTAACTTGAAATATTAATAGAAAATATTCATAGAAACTGTTATTAATAATATATATTAAATATTGTGTGTGAAATATTAATATTTAATATGAATTTACTTGGTGGATTAGCATTTGTTAAATTATATACTTATTATATACTAGTTACCAAACCAAGTTAAAAGGGACACTGTGTGACATTTCTAATGGAGGATCTGCCCTGGAGATGTTCTGCCAAAGGTCCACAAGACCATAAGACCTTAAACTTCTGTGTAGAGAAAAGTCTGCTAACTGTGAGCCTGCGTGTTTTTCAAAGTGTGATTAGCAGTAAAACACCTGGTACTGAATAAATACTAGATAAGATTAATGCCATACTGTGGAACTTTTCAAGCAAACCTATTTCAGTTTTCAACATTTCAGTGCACGTCATCAAGCTGTGGACTTCCTACCAGAAAAGTGACATAGTAAGTCTCTTTAAATAGTGTGACAAAGGTATTTTTTTTTTTTTTTTACAGTGTTTGTCCTTTGAAGCAAAAGTAAACCACAAAAAAACCCCAAATGCAGCTTGTCCTTCACTGTTTCAGGTTTGGCCCCTGATTGTCTGACAGGGGCCACACTGTGTCCTGTGTGGACACGACAAGGACGACCACAAACCGCACTGAAGTGAATCTGAATCAAAATAAGTTTTCATGTAAGTCAGAATCCCTAAAGGTCTACGCAGCCTACATTCTTATCTGATACCACATACCACATACTTTGAACATGTAGCTCTCAGAAAGACGTTTCAAACGCTCCTTAAAGGGAAGTCAGAGGGAGCGCAGTAAATAAAATGTTTTACAACTTTTGCCAGTTTTATTCTTGCAGTTGTTCTACATAAACAACAGAAGGATGTGATAGTGAAGCATGTTGTGACTTTATGCAGCAGCTTTAACATCATCTAGAACATAGAAGTTACAGCAGCAACTTTCCATTTTTATGAATGGTGAAGTGGGTGATTGAGAAGGATTTCCTCAAACGTCGTATTTTGTATCACTTCAGTTGACAAATGCTTGTTGGTGCTTGCACAGTCGACACCTTCAGGACGTTGGGTCGTCTTTGGGCACTGACTGCTTCTGTTGGAGAGCTCCACAGCAGCAGTTCATATATAACTTCATTTACGACGGGAGTATTATGCTTCTCTCTCTCGGGATCCTCCTGCCCAAGACTAATCTGGTTTCCAGTAGCAACATCTGTCTTTTATGAGTCAATTTATTTTCCTTGCTGTGTGTTTATTTATGGTGTGAGACTATCTGCTGCTATGTGTAAGTGAAAAATGACTGTTGGTCTGTAGATATGTACACATGACATATGAGACGTGTTTGGAGGCTGCGATTACGGCAGGTCAGTCCTGGCTTGGGGCATGTGCAGAAAATGTATTTAGCTCAGTGTAGATTAAACTTGGACCATTTCTTTATTAAACAACAGTGTTTTTGGTGCATTATGTGGTAACAAAAGTGCTTTAAAAAACAAATGGCCTGTTATGGAGTTAGATTTTGCCCCTAACTCAATCAAAGCGGTGAAGTATGTGAAGTCTTGCCCAAGGACACAATAACAGCACCCTATGAACTTTAGAAACCACAAACCTTTAAGTTATAACATGATTGCAACTCCACCTGGGTCAGTTTCACTACATCCAACAGTTTTAAAGGTTCTATATTACACAACATTGACTCTTGTAGCTTTAGGCCGTTTTCTAACCTTATCAAAAACCTACAGTTTGTGTTTTGTTTCATTCACATAAACTGAATGTTTAAATAATCCTGTGTCTACATCTGCAAAAGTCAAAATGTTCTGTTATGATGCCATGTAGTCATACGGCATGTAACAGGACCATTTTACCTTTAGTTCAGTAGAGATTGGCAAATATGGGACTGAATCAAAATTTGGAATTGAAAAACACTGTGTAGCACTTCTTATATCGCCACATGACACAAGTGTTTTTTGTTTGAGAGCCTAAATATGCAGGATTCACGAAGAAACAAAACACAACATTATAACATAGATGAAAAATAGCATAATATGGGCACTTTAATCACTGGGACCACTTTCAGTAATGTGGGAAAAGTATATTAAAAGCCTTTGATAAAGTTAAGTAAAATATTTAGATTTCAAAAAGATGGTAACTAAACAGCCTGCGTCACAATTTTAGCATCATACTATTTGGAGTTACCTATTTTAATAAACATTATATAAAGTATGTCTTCAAAAACACTGAGCGCTGCTCGTGTTTCGCTGCCATAAGAGCGAACACGTCTACAGTCGGACAAAACCACCCGTTTCGATCTGTTTTAATAAAGAGCCACTTAAAGGAGCACTCCACTCTGTTTATATAGTCACCGAGAGGTCCTCATGTGTTGACTATTATTCTGCCCTCTACAGGTGTGGGCTGGTATCAGATGATCACCAACTCTGAGTCTGCCTGGAGCCCAGAATATTGCATCAGTGAGCCACCGTGGAGCAAGGGCCACAGAAGTGCTACGCAAAGGCAAGTTGTCCATCATATTTAAAGCAGCCTCCATAATGAAAAGCACATTGTCTTCACTTACAGTCACAACCTACTTAACGCACAATTGGTTGTAATAACTCGGATGCAAGATAAGAAAAATGAACTACAAGCAGCATAGTAACAGAGAGGTGTTTGCTTACTTAGTGAAGTGAAAACATAAAAAGGTGATGACTAAACGGTAACTTGAGCCTCCTGCCTCCAGTTGGTGTCATGAAAGAAGCTCTTCAGTCATGACCAGTTAAAAAGCACACACTCTAACTCAAAATCTGTGCCCTGAAGGAGCGCAGTACTGCAGTACTGCAGTACTGCAGTACTGGGTGTGACTCCTGCAGTGTGTGCACTTGGATAACTATGCAACGTTTTATGCCATAAGAAAGAAATACAGGGTTATGAAAAGCAGGTAACGGTAAACCAAAGAAAAAGGCAAAACAATGACAAGATCAGAGATACGAGTTAGAGAAAAACCCAAAATGCTTTCAGGTTTTTTGATGGGCCATATTGCTGCTTCACTGGCTAAAATACAGATCTGTGCTACATATGTCCGGCAAAATCAAGAAATCATTAAAGTTGCACTGTGTAACTTTTTAGCTGAGGGTCCGTGACCTGTTTGTTTCCATGTCATTGCTCTGCCTGGAATGTTCCACAGTACGACATTAAACAGGTCTATCTTACATTTATTAAATTACATGTGATTTTATTGCTCAAAAATACCTAGAAAAACAGGCACTTTGACTTTGTTTGGAGTCGTCTCTCCACAGATCTTACCTGTACCTTGTTCTGGTTTGGTCTTGATAGAAATCTCATGGTCATGAGCATTTGATGGACCCTCCATTGACATTTTATGTGCATTACTTCTCTGTATTAAGACCAGGGGACCAGGACTGGGAACAGGGAGCAGAGGCTCAGGCTGGATGTGCTGTTTTCACAGCTGGGTGGGCTCATATCTGGGTTCTGCTCCTGGAGAAGAACACAAAGGTACATGTCCAAGTGTCTGAAATGCCTAAGCTTCTTGAGTTAGTTCCCTGTGTGGATGTTGCATGTGAGTGGAGGCAGATGACAGATATTGAGCCGCATCTGCCCCAGAGTGACTGCAGTGAGCAGAGCTGTTAGACCAGGCTCAGACCCAGGCTCAGACCCAGTGGTACTAGGACCTGCTCTGGGCTCATTTCAGCTTCTCTCCTGCTTGCTGTGTCTTTGGGTCTGAAATCCTGGTACTTCTCATCTGTCCCTGAGCTCCGGTCAGTCTCGGTGAAGTTTTATAAGTGGTTCCAATGTTGGCGTCCTTGTTTGTGTCGAGTGTTTCTGACTCATTACAGCACATGGATTCCTTCTCTGAGGCATTAAATTACATGTGATTTTATTGCTCAAAAATACCTAGAAAAACAGGCACTTTGACTTTGTTTGGAGTCGTCTCTCCACAGATCTTACCTGTACCTTGTTCTGGTTTGGTCTTGATAGAAATCTCATGGTCATGAGCATTTGATGGACCCTCCATTGACATTTTATGTGCATTACTTCTCTGTATTAAGACCAGGGGACCAGGACTGGGAACAGGGAGCAGAGGCTCAGGCTGGATGTGATGTTTTCACAGCTGGGTGGGCTCATATCTGGGTTCTGCTCCTGGAGAAGAACACAAAGGTACATGTCCAAGTGTCTGAAATGCCTAAGCTTCTTGAGTTAGTTCCCTGTGTGGATGTTGCATGTGAGTGGAGGCAGATGACAGATATTGATATTAAACCAATGTAGATTTAAGATGGAAAATTTATAAGTGGTTCCAATGTTGGCGTCCTTGTTTGTGTCGGGTGTTTCTGACTCATTACAGCACATGGATTCCTTCTCTGAGGCTCCACCACAACTGTGATGGTTTAATACTGGTTTAATCTCAGTGTATTTATGAATGTATTAGTTTATTTAGCAGGGACAATGCATATGAATAAACATTTCTGTGCCTGAATTAGCAGGTACTTTTAGTATTTTTCATCTGCTGTTGCTGGACAGATGTACTGATGTTAACAAGTCAACCTAAAAACAAAAAGCAATATTGGAATACACAGATATAATCAACTATACAAAATACATTGCAAAAAACAAAAAGGATTTTCATAATGTGCAAATTCTAAAGCAGAACTATAGCAGCTTCAGTTCTGCTTAAGTGATGGTCCTGGACTCGTTTAATTCTGGTTGTGTGTGTTAAACCAATGTAGATTTAAGATGGAAAATTCTAAACATAGTTGTTGCTGATGTGTTTCTGTATCCTCTGTCCAGCTTCATGTGTTTTACAGCCAAAAATAACCCCTTGAAAACATGCATTATAACTATGGGTTTGCCTTTCAACAGATTCGACCTTTGTTTCTGTATCGTCTGTCCAGCTTCATGTGTTTTACAGCTAAAAAGAACCCCTTGAAAACATGCATTTTATCTATAAATGGGTTTGCCTTTCAACAGATTCGACCTGTAGCTTGGCCTTACCTCTTCACAGGAAATACATTTAATGCTATACTGTGGAACATTCCTATCAAAGCATCTCCATGCAAACAAGTGGACCCTCCTCCAGAAGTTACATGCTGCACCTGTCATTAAAGATACATAGAGAACTGCAGGAAGCTGCTCAATCATGCTCACTCAAACCACAGTCCAGCGGTTTGACCGGAGGTAGAGCCTGTGGGAGCTGCAGAGGTTTGAGGCCAAAGGTGTGAAGTGCACAGAAAAGATAAATCTGTGAGTGACCACAGGCATTCAGCTGAGTGAGTGCTTAGCTTTCCTCACAGCTGGTGACCCTAGTGCACTTTAAACCTCACTATCAACATCACAGAACCTCTTGGCCATTGAAAATATATCAACTTCAGCTTAACTTTCTCCCTAAAGCTTTGAATCTACAAGTATAAACACGGCAAAGGCCTATACCACAGTTTGACAAGAGCTGAAGAGCAGAGTTAATTCAATGTGCCATTTACCCGACAGCCAACAAAGTCTTGATTTTCATTAATCGCAATCTTCTGCATTCTTCACACCTATGGTTAGAGGCCATAGATCTTCTCACTGTAAAGACCTTGAAATGCCCTTGCAAAACAGATGTAAAATGTCAAAATAAGACAAGAACATACAGGCCTTTATATTTATTGTAGCACATGAGAACGCATTACACATGAATCAAAGTGTCCAAATCATTTTAAGACAGAATCTGCAGAATTTTCATATGACAGCAAATAAACAATATAATAAATCTTTCCAAATTATGACTGTATTTTTGTTGGCCATGGCAAGAAAGTGGAAATTCAAAATAGACTGGAGTGATTATCATTATCTTTGTTTAAAGACATTTACAGTAATATTTACTTAAGCGTGTTTATTGAGAGTAAGGCCGCACTCATTTCCTGTATTCGTCTTGCATTATATAGCCATTATGGAAAAGGAGTCAGGCAACAAAATCAGCTACTTTCAAGCCAAAGTATGTCTACAAAATAAGTGCAATTGTAAAACATTCACATCAAAGTTCACTATTTGCAGAATGCAAATACACATCAAGCAACTCTTCTACTTGGAGCCTGTACCATCGTTTTTAATACATCAGGCAAGCGCTCAATGTACAGTGTATGAGTAATGTTAATGTTTAAAACCATGATAACGCCAGTATTCACAGAAATACACTGCCCTCTGGAGGCAGTTTAAAGACATACAGGCTTGATTTTGTCAGACCATCCTGAAAACAATAAATATTTGTTAGTTTTACTACAGTCAAGAAAATCATCAAATGCATTAAGTAATTAAGTCTTCCCATAAAACAGGAAGTAACTGAAACTATTTTTTTAGTGCAAAAGATGCTCATCCTCCCTTATTTTATATGTACAGTTTTGCAGTTTGCACCAGTGTGGAGGAAGAAAAAGGTTTAGTCTCTCTTTTGAAACAGATTTCTTAGATCAAAAGGCTGTTGTGTCACCATAATCCTGGTTCCATTTGGAATACATGCTGAGCGTCGAGGGGCTAACACTGGGTTTGATGCGCTTCAGCGAATCATCAAAGTCTTTCATCTTAATGTTACGCATCTGTGAATAAAGACAATGACACTTAAGAAAAAATACATAAACAGGCTAGAATAAAATTAGCAGTGGTATTTTGGGTACTTGAAATCTTACCTCACTTGCAGCCATACTTCTGACTTGTTGTGGCCCCAATTCTGCAGGAGAATAAAATAACTGAATAAATATCTAATTTAATGTACAGGCTTGTCATATGAAAAGTTAAAAATAAAATCATACCCCTAATTGGTCCAAGTGCAGCATCTTTGGCTAATGATGTCAAATCACTCCCTGAATATCCTTGGCTCTTCCTGAAAATATCATAAACCCAATAATTATTTCAGAATATGGAAATAAACAAAGAAACAAAATATGGTAAAACCTACTTGGCTAAATAGGAAAGCTCGCTTTTCGTCAAAGGATTCCCATGTTTAGACAACAGATTTTGAAGCAACAGGGATCGCGTCTAAACAAAAATAGTTTTAAATGTAAAACTCATCAATATATGTAGGAAATGTTCCATTAGTTTATTTTGTTAATTCACCTCTTCGTCTGGTAAAGTCACGTAAACTCTTTTAGCAAAACGCCTGCAAAGAGACAGAGGAAAATACAGTGAACAATATGTGGGTGTAATTGGTGGTTTTCAGATTCTAATCCATCCTCCCAGATGAAGCGCAAGAGCGAGTTTTACCTGTTTATGAAATGGTGTTTTCATAAGAAATATATAAAATATTTCATTAAATCATTAAATATTAAAAGAAAAAGTTACAAGTGCTGAAACTGATAATCACTATTTTAACAATTATTAAGAAAAGGCTCAATGGAACTTTTCTGGCATTTGTTGAAAACGCCTCAAAAAAAATAAAAAAGTGAACTTAAAAAAAATCAGCAAATGAACATAAACATAGATTAAGTTTAATGCTATACTGTGGAACATTCCAAGCAAAGCAATGCAGTCTCCATAATGACAGGGTAGTGGTGAAACCAAAAAAACTATGTCTATAGAATGTTGTGATGTCATCTGAATCCCGACTATAATGAAAATTAGTTTTTGTTTGTACCTCAGAACAGCTTCATCGAGCTCCTGAGGCCGGTTTGTTGCTCCCATCACAAGCACTCGGTCGTCTCCTCCAGACTGCACCTGAAGCACGAGCGTTGAAAAATTGTAAAATGCACCAAAATTAAACTTCAACCCATTTTAAATCCCTCTTACCCCGTCAAACTGAACAAGGAACTCAGTTTTCAATCGCCGCATGGCATCATGTTCCCCTTCTCTCCTCTCACACAGCAAACTGTCAACTTCATCTGACGGGAGAAGATTCACAGTTGATTAAAAATAAAGTGAACATTGCTTGGACCGTAAAGTAAAGAAATACTGACCTATAAAGATGACTGAGGGTTGCAACTCCCTGGCGACAGCAAACAAGGCTCGAACTAACTTCTCCCCCTCACCAACCTTCAGTATAAACAGAGGGCAAAGTTAGGCTGGTTCAAGTAAAAAGTAAAGATAATATGTGAGGAAAACATATTTACATATTTAGAGGTCAAACTAGCAGCACTGATGTTGAAGAAAGTTGCGTTTGACTCCGCAGCAACAGCTTTAGCCTGGAGGAAAAAAAATGTTATTAATGGTAACTATAATACACTGTCAGTATAAAAGAGAACAATTTACTTACCAACATAGTTTTGCCATTTCCGGGTGGCCCAAACAAAAGCAAACCCCGTGCTGGTGCTCTCAGCCCAGTGAAGAGCTGCAAAGTCAAAATTCTTGATTAAAAATGTATAATACACCAATATACAATCAAAGTAAATCTATTTATTTAAACCTCTGGTCTTAAGGCAGGAAGAATAACAATCTCTTGGAGTGCTTGTTTTGCCAGCTCTTGTCCTGCAATGTCTTCAAATGATACAGTAGCTCCACTAGATTGAAGATAAATAGATAATCAATTAAATCCCAAACAATAATATTGGCTCTCATGTACACTGAGCTGCACCTGTCTACAATTTCATTGAGGATCAGATTTGCCAGTTTGCTGTCGACATTCTTGAAGTTTTTCATATCCCTCCTTACTGGCTGCTTCACCGATGCTGTTCTCCCATTTGATTTTGCAGTGGTGGGGGTTACCTTTAAAAACAAACAAAAAACTACTGTTAGATGTTACTAAAGAAGAGACACTCACGTATTTAGTATAAAAATATAACATATGTAGATATTCAGTTAACATTTTGTTCATTAAAAAAAGCTTGATAGAAGAAGTGGGTCCATTGACTTCCTGGTAATTTGTTCATAATAAATTGAAGCAAAGCTAATAATGATGAATCAATAATATGATTCAAATCTCATAAAAGGTGATTTTAAATCATGTGTCCACTTAAGATTGTAGATGCTGATATATTTTTAGTCATGATATATGATTTTTAGATCAGAAGCTTTGAATGTTCTGGCCCCACAGAACATCTCAGACCTCCTCCAAATTTACTCCCCCGCACGAGCTTTGAGGTCCGAGGTCCAGCTCCAGCTCGTGGTGCCTAAAACGAGGCTGAAATCCAGGGGGGACAGGACCTTCTCTGTGGTCGGCCCTAAGCTCTGGAACGTTCTGCCCCTCCATGTCCGAACAGCCCCCACAGTCGAGTGTTTTAAGTCTCGTCTTAAGACTCACTTTTACTCTCTGGCTTTTAACACCGCATGAGTTGTGTGCTCCTCTGTGTCTTTTATTTATTTATTTTTTATGTATTTTATGGGTTTTTATTTATTTATTGCTCTTATGGCTTTGCTCTTATTTGATTTTACTGGTTTATTGTTTTAGGACTAATATGTTTTAATCTGTGTTAATTTATTTTATTATATTATTATTGTTGCTTTTAGTCTGTATTTGTGCAGCATTTGAAACTGTTGTTTATGAAATGTGCTATAGAAATAAAGTGGAATTGGATCAAATTTACCTTAAAATCATTGTTTCTGGATGTGGGCCGTACAGTTGGTGATGGTCGGATATTAGACAGTGCAAAGCGGGGAGGGGGCTGACTCTTGGGGACAGGTTTTGGCTGAGTTGAAAAGAAAGAAGCTGAAGTCCTCTGAGAATCACTCCGTTGTTTGGAAGCCAATGTTGTTTCTATGAAAAACAGAAAAGAGTTTATATGTGATGAAATAAATAAACCACTTGGGAGTGCAGTGCATAATGGTGAAATGGAACTATTAATCAAGTCCTGGTTACTTTCTTTGAACCTTGTGTGCAGTTTCACCCCCACTTGCCACACACTCAGACTTACATAGGCTGACCAATAAGGAGTGGAGAAAAATGAATTTCTGAGTAATTATATGATATGGTGGTGGTATTTTTGTTTCACCAAAATACCACATTGTCCCAAGGGTTATCGTGATTGCATTTTTTATTGTCATATCGCTAAGCCCTACTGCTCATAATAAAAAGTGTAATTGTAAACTTTGCCATAAATAATTAAGTAGGGATAGGGGTATTTATTACACCATCTTCAAAATGTAATCTTAATTCAACTACATTCAATCCTTTACAGTATAGAGCTTCACTCCTCAGTAATAATTTAACAGATAGGAATTAATTTCACATACCTAATAAGGCCAGTCTGTCTTTAGCCATAGTGAGATTATTGACCATTTTATCTTGTAGTCTTTTGGCTCTCTCATACTGGTCCCCTATAAACACACAAATAGGTCAACAATGTCTCCATAGATTAGGCCGTGTATTTATGCTTTTGATTGCGTTTTAATCTTACCTTGTGCATAGATTTCCACTGCAATGCCCTTTTCAAGCTCAGAAATCCCTCTTTTGTACCACTGGACTGCCTCCTCTTTCTCTCCTGTTATAATACATCCATGGTTATAGTATAGAGGGTGATGTTATTTTAGGCATCCCAACAACGCCCAGCTCAAATATTGGAACAAAATACGTACCCGTGTCCTCTTCGTCGATTCTTAAGGCCCGGGAGATGTACTCAAACGCTTGCTTGTGGTAATTTTTGATCACTTCTGCGTTATCTTTGCCTTTACTTGGGTTAATTTTGGTCGACATTACTACTACTGTCACCTCGCTTCACCCAAACGATGAAAAACTTACGAACTCAACTAAAACGCTGGATTTTAATGTTCATAAACACTAGACCAATAGAAGTAGGCATATAAAAATAACAATCAGGCTACATTTGTACAGAAATGATCATCTCTTCGCTACAAAAACATTTTCCGCTGCTTCCGCTTGTCCGTTGACTGACAGCGCATGTGCCCGCCCCGCTCTTCTTCGGCTCTGATCACAAGGTGCAGGTGTCGCCATCTCCTGGTGTAAAGTATAAATGCAAGCGCACAATGTAAATATATGAAATGGATTTGAACCAATAATGCAAGAAATTGTGCAGTTATTTGTTATAAAATGTTGCCACCAACATGAGGAAAATTTACAGGGAGAAAGGTGTGTTAGGCCAAAACTGTATGGATTCAATCTAATATAAAATTATGACACCATTAATGAAGAATCTATTGTAAGGTTGTGTTGCTAGTGTAGACAATGTGTATCAATCAATTCAATGTAAAGTTTTTGGATGCATGTTCAGCAAGCTATTCTGTAAATTCATATCAGTTAAAGGACCAAATATGCAAGCACAGTAGGGCTACGTAACTTATGGACGAGTCTACGAAAATAGAAAGTTAAAACCGTATTTCGGAACATTACCCATGGTGATAGATAAACAGACGTTAGAAAATTATAGCCAACGGAAGAACATTTCCATCTAAACAAGCATGAAGACAATAATAATAATAATAATAATAATAATAATAATAATAATAATAATAATAATAATAATAATAATAATAATAATAATAATAATAATAATAATAATAATAATTAATAATAATAATAATAATAATAATAATAATAATAATAATAATAATAATAATAATAATAATAAAAGTTACATGTTGAAAATATAATTTTGTTACAAAACTGTCAGTGAATGCTATAGCTCAGTGAAGCTTCATTATAATGGCTTAAAATGAATCTTTTGGTTTAGAAAATAGCAGTGCTTATTAAAATTCTTTGGAGACAAACGATACCATCATCTCCGCAACAGCCAAACCCAGATTCAGTCTCCACCAATCAGATTATTTAGGTTATTCAGACAGCCAATAGGAGCCGGTTTCTCGCTCATGGAAAGGCTTAAGCCCCGCCCCCTACCTGCTCCTCAGTTAAAGCTCTGCTCTGCGCTCTGCTCCTGACAGCTACACTCACATTTTGGTCTCGCTTCTTTTACACTGGCACTTAAAACCCGTTCGTCTTTTTGTGCCTTTCAAAGTTTTGCGATAGCTGTAACTAGAAACGCTCCAGCCGCCGGCGTTTGATAAGTTTTCTCCGGCTAAATACATGCTAACACGGAGACATCCCACACAGCCAGCTGACGGGAGGTTGTTATAAGCCGAGGCTACTACCCTTTGTCTGTAGACTACAAACAAGTTAACAACGAAGACCTGGCTCTTCCTCTCGCTTTTGACAACCCGAGTCATTTCTTTTGTTTTATTTCTCCTGATAAAAGTGAAGTAAAGCAAGATAGGCGGCTGGGGAACCAAGATGTCGAACAGAGGGAATTGCAGAGACGCCAAACACGCCGGGGCCTGGTACTCTGCTTCGGGTAATTGTCAACAGTGCACTGGCCTGGTAGCCTGTTAGCTACATGTTATTTTTTCTCCCATTAGGACAAGCTGTGCTCATTTAACTTAATATTTTATTCTAATATTTCTTTTGCTAAGAAGACTTTGAAGACTCATTTAAAACATAAAAAATGAGCCGCTTGTCGTAAAGTTTATACTCTACTTAGCAAAAAGCTAACATTTACAGCTAGCTGCTATCGACTACCTCATCTCAGGTCCTGTTTGGTGCATGGTTGTTTTGAGCTTATTCAGCATTTTCCTTTGTGGTTGGTCGACAACACTGATAAAAACACAGTGACTTGCATTGATAAGGATTTTGGCCAGTCATTATAGGCTCAAAGTTGAGGAAATATACTTTAGATTGCTGATCCAATGGTATTTTCTTTACGAAAAGGCATTGTCTCTTTGTATCAGGCTATTATCCATTTACCCTGTGGTTTATAATGTCATGACATATTCAAACTGCAGATCCAAGACCTGAAGTTTAGTGCAGAGCTCCTGTCTGCTGTGAAACAAAAGACTGGGCAGGGCAGAAAACGCTGAAGGTTCACGTTGCACCCCTTCCCCCATTTCACTCGGTAGTGCTTTATTTCACCGTAGGAAAAAAACAAAAACCTAAAACTATCATCTACTACTGTTTACAAATGTAACACGCACATCTCACTATAATGACAAAAATAGGCGTACCACCTTTTGAACAAAGCAAAAGTCTCTGTCTTATAGACGCATCGACCTGGACGTCCTTGGTTGTTTTTTTATGCTAATGAGCCTCTTGCTTTTTCTGTTGACAGCATTAGGATCCCATTAAACTAAAAGGACAGATAATCTTGTTGACAAATGTGTTTGGATTTACCTACTCTGCATCAAGCAGAAGCTTGCACAAAAGCAAAGGTGCTTAATTGTTATTGTCTAATACTAAGCAAGCTGATGTGTTGAGCTCCTCCAAGGTTTTGTCTAATGTTGAAGATGATGCCTTGTTGTAGCTGTTGAGAACGACATGCAAGCTCTTCTATTTTTAAATAAAAACCTGACACCTTGGATATTTATGTAGTATTGAATCATGTAAGCATATACTAATTTGGGGTGATATTAGATGGATGATATATTTTGCCATTGCTCCATTTGTGGGACATGGACAATAATCAGGCACATTCAAGTGTCTTCTGCCTAAAGGGAATATATGACTCTAAATGTTAATAAAGAATGATTGACTGATATGCTTTTTTTTAATGACCAATGCAGATTACGATTGTTTAGAATCTAGAGTAACAAGTGGCTGATGAGCTCTGCGGATATTTATGGCCAATATGTTTGGGCTGAAACTTCTCCACAGCCCTTTTCTACCATAAATCTATAAGAAAACTGCATAGTACTGAACTGTATATTTTGCATAATCTAAATGCAGCAGGTTGCCCAAAACTAAATATTGTCCTATTCGTGAAATTTAAGGCCAATACGCTAAAAAGTTTAAATGTTTAAATGTAGGCTATATTGGTCTATCTCTAATCAAAATTAGAGATGTGGGCTTAAAGTTCAAATAATGTGACAAGACCAATAAATCATTGTACTAGGATCTGTATGATTAAATGCATTTGCCGAATGTATCAGGATTGAGTTTTTATATTAAATAACCTGCTAATTTGAAAAGAGATCAGATTGAGGTCTGGTTAAGTGACAGGGACAATAAACCACATTCATAACTGAACTTCTGGCAGAAGATGGTGATAAAGACAATATAGAGCTACTAAGTAGATTAATCATGATCATGTGTTGTAGGCTTAAAGATAATCCAATTTATACTTGATAATATTGCAGTAATATACACATTAATAATGTATGTGGATCTGTATGACCATATTAATTTGCTGTGCTTCTCAGGTGCTCAGCTTAATGCACAGTTGGAGGGTTGGCTGTCCCATGCTCATTCCTCGTTCAGACCTGCTCGAGCCATCATTGCACCGTAAGCACAGCTGCACTCCTGAATTAAAGTGTGGCTCTGTTTCAGTATAATGTCACGTGTCCTCTTCCCCAGGCATGCTGGGTACACCTACTGTGGTGCCTGTGCAGCACATGCCTACAAGCAAGTCGACCCTTCTGTAACGTAAGTTTAGCTGCCATATCATTAACTAATATGCCCTTAGCTCTATCAGTTATTAATTGTATGGGTTTACAGTCGTAGGGTGTTCATTTTGGGACCCTCTCATCATGTGGCTCTGTCCCGCTGTGCATTGTCTCCTGCAGAAGTCTACAAAACTCCTCTGTATGATCTACGGATTGACCAGAAGGGTATTTACTCTTGGACTTGTGTTGATCGGTTTTTCTTTTTGTTTGTGCTGTGTAAAGTTATGCTGCTGCCATTATTAAGTCTTTGAATGGTTATTTAAAATGAGGCAAGAAAATGCATTATGCTGTGTGGAGAAACTATTAAGTAAAAATGACACCAAAAACTATCCATTTATGCAAGTATTTATTATTTTTTTTATTCAAAGCTTATTAACTAACATAAGAATTACATGTGTGTTTCAGTGTATGCTGAGCTCGGGAAAACTGGGATGTTTGACCGAATGACTCAGAAGACTGATCTAGAAGAGCACAGTATTGAAATGCACTTGCCTTACACTGCTAAAGCCATGGAGAGGTAACATACATGCATTAATTACACAAACAAAGCGCAGCACATAAAAGCTTTTATCATGGCAAGTCTTCTGGGTGTTGAGTCAATTGTCATTCTGCACACGCTCTGAGCTATAGAGCCACAGTACTGTGGCACATGAGAAGTGTCAGTGTGCATAATTGATGGCAGCCTTCTGTTTGGTTGGCATGAGTTAAAAGTCATTTCTTGGGAGGAAGCAGGAAATACAGGGAAAACAGACCACAAACCAGGTCTGCTGTGTCAATAGCCTGTTTTCCATGGTTTAGCACCGAATGGAGGGATTTTGAGGACATTGTTAATGTATTCAAATTGTTTTTTGCTCATTTAGCTGAGATTGAGTGTTATTATTTCTGCTGTGGTGTTTTCAATCCTCTTATCTCTGTCCATTTGTTTGTGGCTAGTTCATCAATTCACTCATGATGGACCATAAATGCATCAGGTTCCTATTTCATGTGATCATTTCTTTTGTCCAAACACAGGGCTGCTTTAAGAAGTATGTCCCATAGTAGCAGCTCGGTGTGGAGCATTTCACTTGTGTTTATGTGGAAGAGATGATCTAATCTGTAGTAAAGATATTTTATTTATTTGTTCATTTGTAGTCGCCGAGATGATTTCACCATTGTTCCTGTCCTTGTGGGTGCACTAAGTGAATCTAAAGAACAGGAGTATGGACGCCTATTCAGCAAATACCTGGCTGACCCCACCAATCTTTTTGTCATCTCATCTGACTTCTGCCATTGGGGTAAGACAACATTTAAAAGCAAAACATTACTAAAATGTTCGTAAAGGAGACCTGAGATCTGCACTGACGCACGGTTTCATTTGCAGGTCAACGCTTCAACTACACATACTATGATGACACAAAAGGAGAGATCTATAGATCTATCGAGCATCTTGACAAAATGGTAATGAATTTAGTGTTTATTTAAACGTTTGCTTCTCATAATCCTGAGATCTTGTTTGCTGTATGCTTTATTTGTTTAGGGGATGCACATTATAGAGTCGCTGGACCCAATCCTTTTTACCAACTACCTGAAGAAGTATCGCAATACTATCTGTGGACGGCATCCAATTGGAGTGCTACTAAATGTGTGTATACCAAAAGGACGTGCTCTGCTTATTCAGCCTGTTGCTGTAAACTGTGTCTAAACTGTCCCCGACTGTTCCAGGCTGTGGCTGAGCTGAGGAAGAATGACATAGATATGAGCTTCACTTTCTTGAACTACGCACAGTCGAGTGAGTGCCGGAGCATGGATGATAGCTCTGTGAGTTACGCCGCCGGAGCGCTCGTCGTCCATTGAGGTCAAAGGTCGTAGGGGCCTCAGCAGCGTCGCCACTCGACCCTTACGATCTATTGCCATATCCCCTCCGAATACCTGCCCCGCCCCAGCTGCACCTATTACTGCAGAATGGACCTAGACACTCAAAGCCAATACAATCCCACCTCTGTCCACCTTTCTACTCTCTCCTCTCAACTTGAAGTGTGCTGGAGCTCTGGATTGAACTATTTAGCTTGAAGTGCAGTTTTGAGATGACGTAGGCTACGGTTAGAGGAGTTGTGAAGAGTAGGTTTAATTTGGGATTTTGGAAAACCTCAGATTATAGCAAGAAACAGATGTTTATCCCATTTTGTTTACATGAAGATAAATAAGTTGTAAATCTTAACATTTACTTTTACTCAAAACAAGCAGACCTTTTGTAATTTGATTCCGTTAAGAAAAAACGAAACGGCAAATTTCTGAAAACAATTAAATGGTGCCAGATAAACATGACTGAGGAGGTGAAGGCTTTTGCTGTTTGTCATAGGTAACAATCTCCATATAGCTCTTTATATATTAGTTGCTAACAAAGGGCTGCAACCAACAGAACTTACTAACCCCCTGCTATGTAAAACCAAAAACATTACATATATTATACCCAATTTATTAAGTTTAGCTCTTGTTTTAAAGTATTTTATGAGATGTGGTAGTATTTACCTTAAACTGTTTATGGATTTTGAACAAGGCAGAAGTGTCACACCGTTATTTCTCACGTACGACAGTTAAATATTTGTAGCATCCTTTACATTTGAGATTTATATTGTATGGTCTGCGGAACTTTCACCGCCGCTGGACTGCATTTTAGGTGGAAGTTTACCAAAATGGCACCTATGGTTTAGACTGACAGTTTTCGAGATTTTAGGCCACAAAATGTTTCCTTTCAGTCCAGGCACAGCTTTGATGGGCAACCCAAAACTAGTTATTAGAATGGACTAATACGATAGTAATAGGGTTTGAACACATTATACCATACATCAAAATAAATTTACTATTACACTGATACTGAATTTTCAAATATTTCTCTAAAATTTGCAGTAGCATTTTCAGGTTCTGAAGAGTAGGCATAAGCAGCAACAGCGCACAATGTTAATGCTCCTCTGGTATATTGCAGCCCTCCAAGTGGCTCTGCGGCAAAAAACAAAGTGAGTGGAACAGAAAGGCTGTTACATTTGACATCAGGCTTCAGTACTTTGGGCCCGCTTGACCTCTAATTTAAAGGAAACTAGTTAAGCATGACACACTGTGCTATTGTGCCTTTTCTCACCGTTGCACATACATATACAACATATTATTGTCACGTTTAAGTCTTATATTAGAATGTGTATTTTTAGTTTCTCT
>KN504989.1:3970-25363 GCA_000787155.1 Scartelaos histophorus
TTAGCACATCTCTGAGCACTGACACGGCGCCGAATGCAGATCTGATGTATCCGCTCCTTGTGATCTGTCGAAGCAAACAATGACCTTGGACAGTTCAAAAATAAACGGCCGTGGAGTGTATCAGAGCTTTAGGGCAAGGATGCCAGTGGAGACGTTTTGTTAGTCATCAGGCTTCACACCAGGGCCCAGAATCAATCTACCTCCCTCTGAGTACCAGGATATGAGCGAGGTGAATTGTGTTAGCAATCTAAACTCTGCGCTATTTCAAGGTTCTCTTATTGTTAACAAGGCAGGTGGGCTCCAGTTTTGTATTACAATATTTTTACATGTACACTGTAATGGTGCTGATAAACATGTATGTGTACAGGTAAAACTGGAAGGAAACAACAAAAACAAAGATTCATTCCAAGATGCTTTACTAAAAATTTTAAGTTTGAAATGGCAATTTAAAGGTACACTGTGTTTTCTAGAGGTTGGTCAGCTATCTACTTGTCTCTGTGGAAAAGTTACTGCTTTGTCGATAATGTTCAACAGTATAGATTATCTATCACAAGGGAGACAAGCAAGTTACAGCACTACGCTACATTACAGTTCAGATCTGAGGAGAGTCGTCCCTATTCACAGAGGGAATTATTGTATTTCTGAGCAATTGAAACACCCATAATGAATAAATGCTAGACAGATGTGTTTAATGTCATACCATGGAAGATTCCAGGCAAAGCAATAACATCCACAACTAGGCAGTGGACTCCATCAGGAAATTTGAATATAAGACATGGAATTCCTGCTACACAGTTCCCACAGTAGTTTTTTTTTTTTTTTTTTTTTTTTTTTGTCAGGGTTGCTCCATCAAACAAGTTGGAACTATTTACCAGCTCCAGATGACCTCCCTTTTGTAACTAGTCTTCTGTTTTTTTAACATTCTGTGATGACTAAGCAAAGTGGGTGTAGTGTCTTGCCCCTTGATACAACAATAGCCAATATAAAAAGTCAAAATTTAAAAGCCTCCAACTGGTTGGTATATGCACCGTTGACTTCCAGAAGTAAAACATAAGGAAAAACTACATTCTTGTTTTCTGAAAAACTTGAGAATCATACATTAGAGTGAGGTTAGACCATTGGGAATAACAAAAACTACGGAGATAAGTAATAGTTCTTCTGCAAAAACCTCTCTTTTTTACATGTAAGTAATCATGTTTGTTCTTGACGCAAATGGATCATGCATCTCTCTGATTGGTTAATCAGCAGCAATCGTACCCTGTAAAATGTGGAAGACAGGATACAGCTCCAGATCCACTCATCTCGTCTGCAAAGTTTTGTCAAAGCCTGTGGTTATGGCTGGCCAGGTAAATGCATTACATATTTATTGGCATTAACAGCACAATACAATTGGTGGTGTCTTTTACAACTCAGCAAACTGCATAATGCATAACTCCATCACTACGACCCGTGACACCAGTGAAAAAGTGAATATAAGTCACTCTTTCGTGTACTCTCCCTTTCATGTCCCACACCTGGATACGACAGCAGCACCACTTCAAATAGACCAGGCTCCTCCAGCTCATCCCTGCGGCACGCTGACTCAGGCTCTATGCACATCTGCCTGTTGTTTTTACTATGTTTCCCATCAACCCCTGCCCCTCCAAACTCATCTGTCATCACCTCACACTCAGGTGCCATGTCACAGTTTTTTACCGTAAAGAAGGGTGGGCCAACATGTCTGTTCATAACGTTATTGGATGTACTGCCGCAGGCTACAGAGGAGCCTTATGAAGTGTTAGACAGGGGTCACGACCTAGGAGATGAAGCAGAAACTTCTACTGTTTACAGTCTACCTTCCTCAATAGGTTTTTGTCAGCTGCATTTCAAATCAACAATGCCTTTAAAGACTGAAGGAAACTTTGAAAATATGCTCAGCTGGTGGAAGAATTTTCATCACCTAAATTAAAGAAGATATAGTATTTATTTATGCATTTTACGTTCTTTTACTGTGGAACATAGTAATATCCATACTGACATTAGTGCAATCATACCCCTCTCTTCTAAAAGGGGTGGCATTAAATAATGATCGGATATTTAATACACTATAACGTCTAACAGCTTAATACTGTAAAAGAGATGGTCCAATGATATTCTGTTTAAAAACTGCAGTAGTGAGAATCCTTGCGTCTTCATAGAGCCGTTTCAGTGTAGTAAGCATTGGACTTTTATTGACTTTTGTTTATACATGGCATTTCTGAATCCTACTTAATAATAGTAATACATAATACTTTTATGGCGCTATTCATGAGACTCAAAGACACAGTTCAAACACAAACAAAAGAAACATGCATGATCTGGAGTCTGGATTTTTTTTTTAAATAAGCTCAAGTAAGATTTTTGTTTTCACCTAGCTCCTATACCTGCCCACACGATAGGGGCTAGGTGAAAACAAAAATCTTGTCAGCATACAAGTTCTCCATGCAGAACGATACAGGATTTTTAAAGCTCTGCGATTTTTATCTGTGAAAAGCACTAGATAAATAAAGTATACTTACTAAAGTTTACTAGGATTACTCAAAACAAGCATGAATCAATGGAAATAAAATAAGATAATGAAGAGGGAACATTTCTTTAATCTTGCTAAATACTTGCTATAAAATAATACACAAAAAGCTTTTATTTAGGTGGGGTATATGAACTGATGATGTGAAATATAATAAGGATGTAAGTAAGTTTTTATATTTTCTGCCTAAAAATAATTTGTATATTTTTGTCTTCTTTTAAACTATTAATAAACAAAAATGAAAATTGCTTAACTTAAATGCACACCTGTGATGACTGGTTCAGCTTCCTTTACTGTAAATGTAATTATTGCAGGAGTGAAGATGCCAGTTGTTTTGTGTGTGGTTTGTGTCTGTGTGAATCATCACCTCAGACTCATTACAGCAGAACACATCAGACACTTTGTAGAATTCTTCATCCAAGACCGGGATTGCTGGCGCTGGGTTGAATATGGTCCTCACTGCAAGAAAAGCAGAGCAGTCTATTTAGGTAGAGAGACAAAACTACTCATCTTAGGGTCAGTCTGAGAATAAACAGTAATTTGCAATCCAAACAGAATATGTCAGGGTTGTTAAATGCTTTTGACAATGCTCCTCTGAGACACGGTGTACAATTGTGTAATAATTACTCCCTCTCGATGCAGGCTTACTGTCAAGGTCTGGCATTACCTTAATTAAACTTTCAATAGGAACAAAGCAAATGGGCCTCCTCGGGGGACTGCTCTCTGGGGCGAGTGCATAAGCTTCTATATAAAGCCACCTTTTAAAGATTAAATTAGCAATCCCTGGAACTAGAACTGAAAGAGGAAGCTGAGTGTCAGAGTAACACATATAGGGCTTATATATATAGAGGCACAACTCTGCTATTCTGTAAAAAAAAAAATCTACAAAGTACGTATATTACCTCTAACATGTACATACAGTGTGCCATTGAGTGGGTGAGATGACCCAAATGACCCTCTCGATGCGTTAAGGAGCATAGGAGAGTGAGTGAACGTGAGAGGGAGTGAGAGAGAGGCCCTATTTGTCAGAAGTAATCCTCAGTATGTGTAGCACATCAACTGTCTTATGTATATTCATGAGAGCGCGGCATTAATGCATCTAATACCAGGCTTTCTGTGTATGTGCAAGGATAAGCCCTATTAATTCTGATATCTCTGTGTACAAAATAAAGCCTTGTGCCAGTGAATGTGCGTCTGCAAGGGAAATGTATGTTGGCTGTTGGTGACATCAAAGTCTGTTGTGTAAAAAAGTGTGTGTGTTTGCGTGGGCCCGTCAGAGCACAGCTGCGTGGGTTAGCACAGGGCTTTGGCCACCTGGCGCTTTGAGGTGGATGCTGGGTGGCTGGTGAGTGAGCGCTCCCTCTGTTTTTGGACTGTACTGAATGTATGTAAACCCAAA
Organism: Scartelaos histophorus; assembly: GCA_000787155.1. Classification (NCBI taxonomy): domain Eukaryota; kingdom Metazoa; phylum Chordata; class Actinopteri; order Gobiiformes; family Gobiidae; genus Scartelaos; species Scartelaos histophorus. The sequence goes on from KN504989.1 coordinate 7,915, forward strand.
TGAGCGCAGGCCATGACACGCGCACCCTCCAACATGGACGCGCTCCATCTGCTCTGATCCTGCTCGACATTTGTGTCAAACAAGCTGCACCTTCATTTCCATAGCTCCACTTTACACCAGCGGGGCCACAGGTCACAGACATGAAAAGTATAAGGATGAAACTAACTCATTATTTTCAGCTGCCACTGGGTGTTTTTACGTTATAAACTATTCTAAAACTAAAACATTCCTACGCATGGTTTCCTTTTGTAATTAACTAGATCCGTTTCATTTCAATTCCAAAAATGTCAATTACATGTCAATTACATAAAGTACTCAATTGGGGTTTGAATAATTAGATTATAGAAACACACATTTTTCAACAACAAATAGCCTACTGTATACTGGGGTTATATAAAAATATATAATCATCATCATCATCATCATCATCATCATCATCATCATCATCATCATCATCATCGATACAAATAAATATTAAAACTTAACAAAACTCATTTGAACTAGTATTCATACAAGAAAAGTCAGAATTACAGAAAATGAACAGAACAGAAATAAACAATCTTGAGCTGTATCAGAACAAGTGTAAGACCACAGACTAATATACGGCCAAAGACCACTATGGAACCTACCTAGACGTTTGAGGGATTACATAGATTTAACACCTCTTGGAAATAAATAAGAAAGTGTGATTTACAATTCACAATTTCAATTTCAAATATAATTCACTTAAGTCACTATACTGATATTTATCCTGTCTAATGCTGCTGTACATAAATATATCATATTATATTACTTATTATTGTCATATTACTAAGTCTAAGTCTAAGTTAAGTCTTTACTGAGATTTATTCTGTTCATATGCTGCACTGTTTTATTGTACATAATAGAGTCTATTTTTATTATGATGATTATTTTCTATTAAATTATTTTTAATCCATTATTTATATCTTGTTTTATTGCATTTTCCTGCTGTTCTTGAACTGTACGTTGCAACACTGAAATTTCCCCACTGTGGGACTAATAAAGGCATATCTTATCTTATTGTGTAGTATAGGTTTTCAAAAGTATCATCATGGTATTGGAATTGGTATCAAGTCCATTCCTTAGAATCAAAATCGAGTTTGAAATGTAATATTTCAAACTATATCACTACTATATACTACTAATAATAATAACAATACTAATACGTTTCACAATTTTGCACAGATTTTTTCTTTCCTTTGTAATAAATAATATTTAGGTACATTAGAGAAGGTGTTGATTTTATACCCATCTTCAAGTCTTAAAATAAAGACTTGAGTATATGTTAATTAATTCTGATTTAGATTTGCTTTGTTCTGTTGTGTTCACCACATGCCTTTGTAAACCAAACAAACTTAACAGACACAAGCACAAGGGCTGCTGGGACAGATGCGGTAACAGTGGGCACTGACTCATGACATAAAGGTGTGTGTCATGACTGAATTCAGAGTCTGGAGGCACATGTGTGCAAAGGCCAGGCTTTTTACCAAATAGACCAAATAAAGTCCAATAATAAATAATAAATGTTCTTGTGGGCAAAAGGTGAAAAGAAAACAAGGACAGAGATGGAGATCGTCATACAGTTTTACAGTGACACACATACAAAGAAGTGAGTCACCAGTGAGTTTGTGAAAAGGCTTTAAGAGGCTCTAATTGCATCTGCTGAGAAATAAAAAGCAGCTTCGCACACAGACAAGGAAGTGGGGGAGGAAGAGGGGAGAGGACGGAAGAAGGAAAGAGCGCAACTACATAACTCCTACCATATCCGCTTTGGTAAGAAGTGATTTATGTTACTATATGGAAGAGGATCCAAATTGCTTGCTATTTGTTGACATAAAGTATTGTTTAATTGCTAGAATAACTTAACATACAATTATACTGGATATACTGAATATACTGTACTTCTTTTACAAGTGTATGTGAGGGCTGGCATCTTCAGTATGTGTGGCTTGATGGTGACATTTGCGTAATTTGAGCGGCGCTTCACCCCCGCGTCATTAAATCCTTGCCGCCAAACCCATTAACACCCATTCTCTCCAGAGAACTCCATTTACGCAATGATCTGGTGCGGCAACATCGAGGTGGCATCATTTGCCAAGCGTCTTCTCGCGCCTGCTGAGCCTAATCCCGCTGCACTCCTCAGAGAGAGGAGGGGGCCAAGGACCAGAGAGAGAGCGTCTCCACAAGGCCATCTGGGTGTCCCATCTGCAATGTGCTTCTGCTGCGACTCTACGTTCTGGCAGCCCGTGGAGAGCCATTACAGCGGCAGAACCCAGAGCTCCTCAGACATCTTGGATGACGCGCATGGCTTCTATTAATAGGATACTGTTAAAGATGATTAGCTCTGTTAACCTGGTTAGGACTAAAGGTGACAAATGAACAGAGGAGTCTATATGAGCCTGGGTCTACTTAGATCATAATCATATCATTTTATTATTTTCAGAGTAAATCTTAACTATATTAGTACAAATAATATTGATTTTGTATCACTTAGTGTAATTGGCATAATGTCATGATTTATTTTTGATAAAAGATCTTACTGATTAGAAAATCAACCAATTCTACGTGGTCACTAGACAGAGTTTTAGAACTATACAGAATGTTTGGGTGACGCAGGGACCCCTCACTCACCTCCACTCTCCTGAGCCATACGCAGTGCTTTCAGTGAGGTCTGTGAGCTGATCTCCAGTTGACACATCAGGACTTTAACTTGGCTTAGAGAGGTCTGCATATCCTTCAGATCTTCAGTGTTTAGCAGCATGTTCGCACCCGCAGCTACTACAATGGCATTTTCTCCTGAGATTGCAAAAACAAAACTGTGATCAAACAGTGATTCGTACTATACGCTCATGAGAGTCTGGGGTTAAAACTTAATATAATATATACATTTCTGGCATGTAACATGAATATTTGTTTTCATTACAACATTAAAAAGAGAAGTAAAAAAAGAAGTAAAGTAATTTGTAGAAAAGTAAGTAATAGTAACAAAAATAGTAAAGAACAAGAAAACTAAAAGCTGTTTTTGTTTCTGGGGTGAGAGCACTAACCCACAGGTTGGAGCTTTTAGGATCTCAGCAGGGAGGTGACAAGAAAGACAGAAAAAGCATTTACCTGCATCATTGACAATGATGGAGGCTGCCCCAGTTGCTGCATCCGAGGTCTGTCGTACAAAGTCTGAGGAGGATAAAAGAGTCACAGTCAGTCAGTAAAAGTATTTCTTTTGTTTAACATATTAAATCACTGAAAAGCATTAAAATAACTTATATTAATCTATTGTATATTTTACAGTGTATCAGAATAAACTGAATAATTTAGTTATTTACAAGTCAGAGAATGTTTTTGTTTGTTTTATCAATATATATAAAATCAGATAGATAATGCATATAAATACATAGTAATACAAGTCATCACGTGAAAAAGTAATCTTTAAAAGAAAATAAAACAATAATAAAATGTTAAATGTTTTTAAAAATAAGTATTGTGTTAAGCATTTACTACAAACAAAAGGTTCCATACTGTAAGTGGAATACTGCATGCACCACAAAAATATAGCCCAGTTTTACCTGTGTGCACACCGCTGTCCTTGAAATTCTGGATATAATTGTCTCCAAAGAAGTCTTTTCCAACCTACAGAACACAGAAGGCAAAACGATTACAACAAAGAAAGAGTCAAGCAAGGTCAGACTTGGTTAGCGGCAACTTTTGAAAAGTGGTCTACTCAAACCTCTGTTGGGTTGTTTTTTTGTGTGCCCTGCCAGCATACTGGCATCGTGCCGCCAACAAAAAAGTGTAGAAATGAACAGACATAGCCAAGAAAATGCACATACGTGAAAACACAGGACCAGCTGCGCCAAGCCTTGAAGACAAGATAACCCCGCCTTCACGCCTCTTCATGCCCACCTCGGTTTCGTTTCCCTTCCTCGTCGGCTCAGCACTGGGATGTCCACATCTGTAGCTACTTTGGGTTGTTCAAGGGGTCCCCACCTTGCCCCGAGGCGCTCAAAACGAACCCACGCTTTCCAAAAAATGTGCCAAAACTCGGGCACTTGCAGTTGGCTGTGATAATGGGTAGGGCTGGTATTGGCTGCTTGGCCCCATTCTCTTTGAAGAGCGGCCTTGTGTCTTGGATGTTTTTGTCAAACCCGGGTGTCTATTTTTGGGTTTCCCCATGCCCGGAGAGCTCCTCCTGCACCGCGCTATTATCGATCGGGCCTCTTTGTTCTGACAGAGGTGGGGCTTCGTTGCTTTAGCGCTCAGGTTGAAAGGCCACTTTCAGCCTACTGATTGGAGACTTGGGGTTGTATAGTCTGGGAATAGGCCTGTTTGATGGAGCACCAGTGTGGGTGGTGTATGCATGCAGTATGGTATTGATCAACAGAAAACGATGTGCAGTGAGTTGAAGTTGTGAAATGAACGAAGCTACAAGGTATTCAGTGTTGGTAACTAAAAGCTCATGGCTCATGATTTGTGATAAGAATCACAAACTGCTCTTTTCTATCAAATGAGACCTTTCGCACTTCTTTCTAAGTGATAACACAGACATAGAATTTACTAGAAGATATACCAAAGGTATCCATTGTTAATCACTTGTTATTTACCTTGCAGACCATTGCACTCTCTGCACCCAGTCTTGCAGCCTGCACACATTGGTTGGCTCCTTTACCACCAAACCCGATGAAGAACTTGTGAGCGCGGATAGTTTCCCCTGCTTTAGGAAATCTTGGTGCCTGGCTGAAATAGAAAAAAAAACATGGATCAATAAAACAAGTTTTAAATGAACAGACTCAGATTCATTGTTGACTTGTTTCAATTTAATTTCAAAACCTCCTCCTCCTTTAGAATCACAATACAGGAAAAAAAAACACAAAAAAGAATATGTTTTTTTTGACTCATTGAAGGATGCATGAGAAAAGAGGAAAGCCCGGAACAGTGATTTTTGCACTGACCACTGTAATCCAGAGGGAATTAAATGGAAACAGTTGTTTGATTGCTGATATATATCTATTTCTTTTGATATCTGCCACCATTGTTAGGTAAAGTATCACACAACACTAATAAATGTATAAGTATCCAAATGTGCTCATGATGTAGCCTCTTCTACCCAAAAAATGTTTCAATCTGACACTGGCCCTGGTATAGCCTGACTCACCGGGGCTAGGGAAAGCCCCCCATCCTCTCCTGGAGGATGCAGTGCAACAGGTGGGTGTCCTCAGAATCTGTTCTGAATTAACCAATCACGAAACAAAAGCTGGCAATGAGTAAGACACTGGTTATAGCAATTTTCACTGAACATCATTGAGCTGTCAGAACCAGGGCCAAAGTGGATGGTAAAATGTTGTCATGCACCTGTTTTTGTCCACTGTTTACACTTAACGGTCTAAATTGCAGATGTGCCTTCACAGTAACTTTGCTCAATTTCAGGATTTCCAGTGACCTAAGTGGACTGATGACATTGCTGCAAACCCTGCTGTTTTTGCTGCGGCCTGAGAACATAGTGGAATGCCCAAAGCTATAGCAGGATACAGGGTCACTGAGCCTGAACAGTGCAGACAAGGAAGCTGAACAAAGGTCGACCTCATGTAAATAAACTCGCACACACACCTATTCACACACACCAACTATTCTTGGTGTAGGCGTCTTAGTTAATGTTTTATTGTGTCAGAATCGTGTGAATTCTAAAAATGAAAACTGTTTTATTTCTAATGCCATATTAATAATTAAACACATAAAATATGACAATATATCTATTGTAGGCTTTTGCAAATGTAGGACGCATTCTTACATAACAATATTGTAAGTTCATTCAAAGATAAATTAGCAGGCAGGCTCTTGCTTCCCATATGTGTAATAAAACATTTAATTACGTAAGTGAATGTCCATATACACAGACTGATCATATAAACAAAAACAATGTTGTCTGCTTTACGTTTACAGGAAAACTACAGCTTGTTAAAGAGATTTTTTTTTCACACTACCGAAACACCAAAGCAGGTGTGTTGTGACGAGACATGTTTACTTAAAGGCTGGTTCTCATTTCCATCAGCCACTGTTCAAGTCAGCTATGAGTGAAAGATGAGGGGAAGTGGACAAAGTGCGGAAAAACAAAGTCTGGACTGAAACAGGTCAGTTGTGGACATGGTGAAAGGGCAAGGCAATCTCTGATAAGTTTGTGAGAATTAAAGAATAATAGGTAGGTAGGTTTTGTAATCAACCATGACTCCTGGTTACTTTTTTCTTTTCTTTACAACCAAAATAGGAAAGATATATTTATCATATTTTGCCTTCTCATATTTAAATCTCAATGTTTATTTTATAATTTCTTCTTGAAAACAAATACCAAAGTCTTTCAAGGTTTGAACAAATGCCTCATGATTGCAATTTAAAACATAACATAATTTCTCCCTCCAAATTTTGAACTCTGCACATGCTTTTACTGATAGAGGATTTGCTATAAATCTTGTGATTAAAAAGACTCAAGCTTATTCTTGGCAATTAAAAATAAATGAATCTCTTATTTGTACAGCCCCAATGTTAATTGTATTCCATTGTATCACCATTACATGTGTACAAGACATTCTGGGGATCAAAATGCTGTTTTTGTCTGGTCATATTAGTTTGTGATCTTAGAGTAAAACTTCTACAAAGAGAGATATTGTTCGTTTTACTATTTAAAGTTGAGCGTGTGGAGTTGTGGACTTGTGCAGTGTGTAGCAGCAGTAGGGGGCACTGTATGGCTTTGACAATAGGGTTAGTAAGCTGCTACTTCTCCAGTGTTTATTTATGAGAGCAGAAAAATCGGCATAACCTCTTTACAACCAAACCAAGATACATTGAGCACATTTTGCAGCCTCACTGAGTTACATTTATAGCCTCGGATCACAATCAAAATCCCCATGAGGTAGATGCGGAGAAGATGGTTTATTTAAAAACTGGAGTATCTGTTGGCCATTGCCAGTTGAAAACTGGCCCAAGACAACTGGATTTTTACTTCAAAGCTGTACATATCACTTTGAAGGGCTGTATTCCAAAAAATCCCCTCCCCTCTGCATTCTGACCTCCATCCAATATCCCAACAGTGCACACCCGAAAAACCAGGCCATTTCCCGCTAGCCTATTAGAATCTTAATTGAGAACTCCTGTCCTTCAAAGCAACCCATTACTGTTTGAATTTCTAATGAGCAAAACAAATAGTTGCCAAAAAGTGGGAAGGGCACAATGCTTGTTAATAGGATATTGGAAAGTTGGACAGATAACTCAACTCAAGTCAAAATGAATTGAATCATGTCACAAATAGATGTTGTTTTCAACTTGCTGACAGCCAGGTGGCAGCTTGACAGAAGAATATACAGCATCCCCAAACATAATAGCAGGAATCTTGTAGGCTTAGGCTTTGCTGAACTTCTACTATTATAGTTTAATCTAATTGTTGGGTCATGTCTTCTCAAAGGTTATGGTAAATACAAGTGACAAATTGTTTTCAACTAAGCCTTTTGTGTTACAGTAGATGACTAACGATTTGTGGGAAAGGATCCTAGTTGGCTCAACAAATCTTGCCACATGCAGGGATGATGCAATGCTGACATTTTACTCAGCAGTAATTTACTCAGTCATACTATCACACATTGAATGCTTAAACTTAAGTTGTTTAAATTTCCACAAATCAACAGTATTAGGTCAACAATTATAATGCAAAGTCTGTATTCTAATCTAAGAATAGCCACTTCCTTAATATAAGTACAGACAGGGTTGTGCTGTTCGTGGAAAAAGTCTTGAAGACATTGTGGAACATTTTCAAGTATACAAGTGTGAAAACAAAACATTTTAGAGAAAAAATTGGAATGTGCTGATGTTCAATAATATTTAGAAACAAAAGCACAAATGCATTCAGCCTAAAATAGCTAATAATATTACTTACCATGCCCTAGCAATCAATGCTTTTTAATGTACATGTATGATATTGATGTCATGAGTCATGATTAAAACAAGAGAAAAAAGGACAAGCACTGAGAGGTTTCTTCAAAAATGCTCATCATCAGATGTCTCTGGCAAGAAGGATTTTAAGACAGAATTCATTTTTCGTTTACTCACCTCACCAAATCAGTCATACAGGAACCCACAACAATCACGTCCAAGGCCTTGCCCGATGTCATCTGAAAGACACACAGCTTTGATTACACTGAGATGAATATAGCTGCTTTATTAGACTATTTAAATTACTGACATTTTTGTCAAATCTCTAGCTGCAGAAAATCCTGACTCAAAAGGAGAATGAGTTCTGAGGGCATTTCACCCAAAATATGTAAACTAAGTGGTTTTCCTTATTTTACAAACACTTGAAAGTATTTATCTCACACATTTGCATGCAATTGGCCGCAATAAATGAAGGTATAAATAGATCATTCAGCATTGAATGAGTTGGAAAGATGCCAGGTTTATTGGGGGGTTGAATTGGGGTTTGCTTCTGTGTTACTCCATGCAGCAGAGCCTGTAATTAATTCAATCCTCTGCTTGTATCAGAGCTAATGCTTGAGAGTTAATCTTCTCAAATCTCTTCCTAGTCAGAAGAACACTTGAAAAGCCTGGCCGCTGGCTGTAGGATGGCTCAAGTCTCTCTCCCACATCTTCAGCCATATTGTCTTCACTTCATAGATATAACTCTGGAGTCTTTTTAAAGACATTTGAGAAGAATTTTAGATCTGTACTGAAGGAGAGAGATTCTATACTGACAGTGGTTATGCACAATGTCATTGCAATGAACTACATAGTTGATACACTGCGATTTTCTTGTGCATACATGCACAGTGTTCTGTTCAATTTTGTTTGTAGGCTAAAGTCCATAGTGATGTGTTAAACTACTGGAATAGACACACAAAACAACACTGAATCTATTGCTGCACAAGTTAAAATACGTATGTCACTGTCATATTCACATGGCCACAAAAGTCTGGAGGGTCTGTGTTGTATTTACCTTGAACAGTTGTTCCCTTTAGCAGAACCCTCAGCTTACTCGACGAAAATTACTTTAATGACAGTGTTCAAAGATCACGCACAAACTCGGGCAGCGCTGAAGTGACACAGTGCTGCCCGATTCATTTTCTTTCATAAAAAGTCCCCATGACACTTAACATGTCATAAATCCACTTTATATTTTGTATTGTGGTTATAAATACCCGTTACACTACATTAAACCCTATAAAATATACAGGTGTAAAACATAAACGTTCGCACTTTTACAGGCATACACGAAGATATCCAAATCTGGGTCCTTCAAGGACCCAAGCAGGCAGCGTTTTGAAATATCAATATTGGAGTAAACATCGGCTTTAAACTATTTAAAGTTTATCCTTTCGTACATGTATACGCTCCCTTTGCACTCGCATTGTAATATAAACCCGTCAGCTCTTCAGAAACGACTAAACTCACTCTATAATCTAAATGTACACCGCCATAAGTCTGCAAAAGCATACCAAGCTAAATATGCTAACCCTAGTTAGATATGAACCATAAGACTGTTTTTGAGAGTATTATCATTATTATTAGATACCCGCACATGTGAACTATGCAGACAGCTCAGAAAGAGTGGTGATGTGCAAGTGTTTAACTATGAAGAATGAAGTATTACTATGAAGTGTTGGCACAAACTACATTGAAGGGGATAAGCCATGTTAGAATTATTACAATTATTGAAATTGCATTTCAGTTGATTCATGCATGTTAAGGGTGCAATATGTGGCGTTTTGGTTGGAGAGCTGTCACCTGCTTGTTTCTATGGATTATGTCATTGCTCTGCCTGAAATGTTCCACAGTATGACATTAAACAGCTCTACATTACATTTACTGAGTCACAGGTGGTTTTATAGCCCAAATAATAGTTAGATAAACATTCTGACTGTGAGCAGGGTTGCCTCTCCATAGATCTGAATTGTAACTCCATGGAGATAGAGAGGGGGAACATTCTAGACAAAGAAATAACATCTCCATGAAGAGAAGCATTTGACTGACTGTTCACCAGAAAAGTTATACAATGCACCTTTAGAGTAATCCCGTATGGTCCTGGGTGTATTTTCAGGCTTGAGTGCTTAGAAAATGTCTGTTCTCACCCCCTAATATTAATCTGTTTTAGATACAAAACAAAATGTAAAATAACAATCTAGGTATGTTATATTTTAATGTTAAGTGCACAAGGTAAAATCTGCATTTTAAACAAATGTTTTTTGGGGAAAATTATTCACGTGTATTCAAAAAACTGGTGTCTCTTTATGGAGCCAATGCAGGTCAGTCTTTTTTTCTGGGGACAGGTGAAAATAAGGATTTTCTCAGTATTCAAGCCTCAAATGCAAGACAATGCAGAATTTCTCAAACATGCCTTAATACAAGTTTGAATAAGCTATTGACACTTATGACATGGTAAAAAGCTCATAGAAGTACATTTCAATATGTTCACAAAAACACAACTCATTATTAGCCAATAAACTGGGTAGTTATAAATATTATTAAGTATATCCGATTAAAACTTCCGGGTCTTCCACCACGATTGACAAACTAAGTTCAAAACATCATCATGCCGCTTCATCTGTCTTAGATTGAATAGTTTGCCATGCCGATTGCTCAGAATCCTTAAATTTGGCGCCCCGGTCAAGCCTGTCCGTGTGCAAGTGACGTTGTACCGACCATAGACAGTGTGACAAAACTTTTATCTTTAACAATGTTTGATAAATAATTAATACAATTGTTCCCTTGTTGGGTACGCTGTTATAGTAGCATTTTTGTGTACATTAATCAATGTTTCCGGGGTTTTAAAACTTAAAAATTTACATTTATGTACAGGCATAGAAACGGGAAGCTTCGTGGCCCTTTAAAGGACCCTAATAACAAATTACCGGAAATGTTGAGAAGAAGAAGTAAACATTGGTCTAATTTTACTTTATGACTTGTGAAGGTAAAGGTCTGCACATTTTAATTATAATGATGAAGTGATGCGTTTGTTTTTTTATGCTGACATTCCGTTTGATGCAGAAAGACATTGATGTATGCAGTAAACAGAAATATTTAGCGAACGCTAACCAAACGAATGCTTTAGCTATCATAAAAAAGCAAAGAAATCACTCCATCAAGACTGACAGAAATGTTACTCTGTCATTTACACTAACATAGGATGGCCTAATTGCTTGCCTTGTAATTATTCTTGGAATAACAACGGTACGTGTCCACAGATCACATAGACTTCACAAAATGAATAATATGTCTCCTGAAGTCGCGCTGCACCGGATCACCCCGGAGCTTCGGCCGCTTCTGTGCAATGTGGTCCGAAATGGACGTGTGGGACTGGACTCCACCAACTGCCTCCGTGTTACAGACCTCAAAACTGGGTGAATTTATTTGTCCATGTCGATGTTTGGTGACACAAAAGTCACTTCTTATGCGCTATATTGTATATGTAAATTTATTTACATTAGCTACATTAGTGGTGCGAGAGTGATACCTATGTGTACATATGACACACTGCAGAGAATTGCATTTACGAAGAACATATTCTACTTGTCTGAACTCTTCTTGCACTTGGAAGATGTCTTGTGGACAAAAACAATGCAATTGTTTGTTCTAAATCAAATCAGTTGCAAGTGTTTATGTGGTTAGCAGTAACATTTTATTTGTCGTTGCCAAGCAAAATAATGAAAACCGTCTGGAGGTTCATTTGACACCAAGAACTAGGTAATACAATTATTTTGAACAAAGAGCACTCTTACACTCTTACATAAGAGTGTATGCAACTACTTCAACTTAATGACTCATTAGTAATGCCAAAAACTCTGTAATGGTTTAATAGGCCTGCTGTAGCTCATCAGATACATTTTGAATGGCACACAGTTGTAATCATATTTTGATAGTCATTATTTTTTCTATCTAGACTTTAAACACAGACTGTACAGTTGTTATTTTTCAATACAATTAAATAATAATTAAAAATGCATGCTTTGCTTGCAATTTAGATGCTAACTGTACTTGTCTTTTGTGGTCAGATGTACATCATTGACTCCTGGACCATGTTGTGATCGTTTCAAGCTTCACATCCCTTATGCTGGAGAGACATTAAAATGTATGTACCAAATTCTTGTCACTTTATTCATAGAAAGATAAAGTTATTTCACTTTTTTGTCAAAATTCATAGAAATTCTGGCTTATGAATTCTTTCCATTGAGATATTTATTGTTTAAATATATTTTTGCTTAGTGCCCACAGTCTCAGCACCAAGTAATTAAACACAGAGTGATTGTAAAATGCCCTCAGCTCTTCAGTCTTACTAGATAAGTCATGGAGTCAAAACATGCACTTATTCTATTTTGATCAAGCACACATTCAATTTCCCATTGGTATTATTTTGCCTATGACACCAGAGATGTAATGTTAGCATAAACACCAATAGGGCATGGGTCTGAAACAGACTGTATAAAAAAAGTGGACTAAGCGAGTGTGACGTCATCCATAGCATTCCACGCCGCTCAAATGAGGCTCGCGATGCTAACGATTACAGGAGCAAATCTGGAACCAGGCTCTATGTTATGAATAGGATTTTTTTGATGAACAAAATAGCAGGAAAAAATTCAGGATCATGTAAAATGGGTTAATAAGGACATTTTAAGACTAAGATGACAAGGCTCACTTTAGCAGGTACAGAGAGAAAAGCGACAAGATCCTAATATAAGCCAATAGGAGCCAGGGTCAGAAGGAGCCGGAGGAGCCTCCTGTCGCGCTTCCTATTTAGCACGTGGCGGCTAACACGGTAGCTATGCCCAGTCATATATACAGTCTAGGGTCTGAAATTAACCCATAATCCCTTATTAGCGGGTGATGGTAATGGGTGATGTAATTTGTTTGCTTATAAATAAAAAGATTATTTCAACATACTGGAATACTTTTCTATACCTTAAAAATAACACAGTTAGTTATGAGTTACATTTTCTATTAATGACATTTCTGTTTGTAAGTAGTTTTTCTCAGGATATTGTGACAACAAATGTTAGCTGAAGAATTGCACAGTTGATATAGATAAGAGTAATCTGCTTTTTCAGCATTTTCCTCAAGCCATTTGTTCTGGAAAAAATATTTATGACAAGTTTCAGAATGTTATGACTGGAGATTTACTATTCAAGGCAATCTCTTTAATATAGATTACAATGTTGAAAGTCCCATATACATTTTGTATGTAGGCATGGACATTCAGTGGAGGAAATAAGTATTGAAATTGAAATGAACGGTCTATTATTTTAAAGGTAGGTTTATTTTAACATTGAGAGAGAGAATATCAAATAGAAAATCCAGAAAATCAAATTATTGAAAATATATTAATTAATTTGCATTTCATTGTGTGAAATAAGTTTTTGTTCCCTGCCAACCAAGAGTTCTGTCTCACACAGACCAGTTAGACACTCCTAATCAACTCGTCGCCTGAATTAGATGCCTGTTTTAACTAGTCACCCATATAAAAGCCACATGTCCACAGAATCAGTCAGTCAATCAAGTGTTTTTCTTCCAACTTCACCGTGTCAATGGGAGGATGGACTGAGCCATGTACCAATAAAATTCTGAGTGACAAACTCCTTCCCGCTTCCAGGAAACTGAAAATGTGCACAAACCTGGTCATCAACTTCAAGAAACATCTGACCTCTGTGCTTGCAAACAAGGGTTTTGCTACCAAGTACTAAGTCTGTTTTGGCTAGAGGGTTCAAATATTTAATTCACTCACTGAAATGCAAATCAGTTTATATCTTTTCTTTAAAGATTTTTTTTTTCTTTTTGATATTCCATCTATCAAAGTTAAAATAAACCTACCATTGGAATTATAGATGTTCATTTCTTTGTCAGTGGGAAAACCTACAAAATCAGCAAAGGATCAAATACTTATTTCCTCCACTGTATTGTCAATTCTGCTGGAAGAGAAGGCAACGCCAGATTTCCCCAAAAATCCAAGCCCAAATTGCTATTTCATTTACACAGAATTTCATATTACTTCTAAGTGTAACATTTATTGTTAACAAAAATCTTATATTAATTTCTTTTATCTCATTTTCTAGGGGATATTATATTTAATGCACAATATCCGGAGCTGCCTCCAGATTTTATCTTTGGAGAAGATGCTGAGTTTCTTCCTGAGCCCTCAGAATTGCCTGTAAGTCCACACACCTCACTCCTGTATCAGACTGAGAGATTTACGGTATCCTGTAGACATGGTTCTTAATTTGTCAAGTATGTTGCAATAACTGGCATGCCAGTACTCATTATACTTTTCTGTTTGGTTTTACTGTTTATCTGCAAATCTGTCATGTGATTCACTCTAAAATTAGTCTAAACAAGGCAAAGGGGGAGAGTCATGTGTAACCTAAACCATACTTTACAGTGGCAGAAATTACAGTGTCCGATTGATATCAGTAACTAAATAATCATTATATACCTTCAGAAATCATACTCAAGGCTTTAATGTTTTTCTTAATATTGCATTGTGTTCTAGTTTGTCTGTACTTGTTTAAGGGATTTGTAGTGTAGGCAGACAAAAGTAGGTGAAAATAAGTTTGTGGTAATAATTTGTGGTTGCAAAGCTGATGTTAAACCTTAAAACCTGTTCAACTTTTTTTCATCAGTTTTTAAATTGGGACTTCTTGTTTTTGCTAATACTGTCACTCGCAGCCCAAATGCAATAAAGTTAGCAAACATTTTAACCACTGAAATACGGCCAGGAATTCATGCAGCTTTCAACTCCCTTCCAAAAACGTATAAGACCCACATGGAAAAAACAGGAAGTTAGATTTCCAGTAAAATTACACAGAAAACGTTTACTCTGGCATAAGATGTGAGACATTTTTCACCATGACCTTCCTATGCAAGTCTCTGATTGACACTCAGTTGAAAGCTCTATATATCTCATAAACACTCTGAAGTAAGAAGGCTATTGCAAAAGTAGTGCATGTTAGGTGTAAGTTATATTGAAGTGTGGCATGTGTTTTTCTTCTGTATTCACCAGCAATGTTTGTTTGTCAGTAGTTTAGTAGTTGATTTTTGTTCCTCCAGATTCGTTGTTGTTTAAATCAGTTTTGCCTCTAGCCTGGGCATCTCCTCATTCCTCTTCTCCCACAGCCTCTTGTTTTTAGTTTGTGTTTCCTGCATGGTTCTTAGACGCCTGGAGTTTGATGATCTTATGTTATTACATAAGCATTTGTACCTTGGTTGCTACAAGTTCTTTGTGGTCAGGACAAGTTCTGTCTCTAGGTTCTTGGTTCTTTGGTCCATCTTGTCTTGGATGAATATGGACTTGTAGAGTGCCTCCAGCAGAGCCTTTTCCTCCTCTCTCCTGCACCTCATTTTGTAGAGTCCATTTTTACCCTTTGCAGCGATTTTGATTCTGACCACGCCAATAATAAAAATCACTCTTTTTTATAGATAATTTAAAGGTGAATTGTGTAACTTTTAAAATGCTTTACTTCAAGGAGATGTTATTGCTTTGTCTGGAATGTTTTTTGTTAAACCTTTCTATCTTCATGGAGACCAAACCAGACCAACCACCTGTAACTGATATACCTGTAAATCTAAGGTAGAGCTGTTTAATATCATACTGTGGAATATTACAGGCAGAGCAATGACATATCCATAGAAACAAGCAGGTAACAGACCCCCAACCAAAAAGTTACGCAGTGCACTTCTAAAATCATTTTCAACACAAAATAGGACAGTTTCTAGAATGGTTTCTTTAATATTATCTCAGGACAGTTCTGTGCTGACCAATGTATGCGTTATTGTTTTGTTGTTTTTAAATTATTTCCCAGTATCTGATCAGTATCAAATGTGAATGTAGATACAATACTAGTTTTAGTTTAGTTTTAGCATTTTTTTACAACAGTTTTGAGAAGTATGTGCCACAATATGGAACTTGGCTTGTTTTTTTCTTCTACTCGAAGTCTATTTTTAATGTAGCCTTGCACGGAGCAGCTAAATTCCCCTGTTTGTGTCAGTGTCTGGGAGAGGGGAGTGTATTGCTCACCGTCTCAGCGAGATCCAGCTGTGCACATAAGGGGAAGTACCTCTGCTGAGCCAGTGCTTGGCAGCCCGGCACTTGTTTATTCTCTCACTTATATTGTGTTTCGTAATCCTGCATCTCCCTCTCCCGCTCCTCTTTCCAGTACTCTTTCTGTTAGTACAACCCCCTCCTTATAAAAACTTCCCAGCACTTCATTAGATTAACCCCAAGAAGTTTTTACCACCAGTTTTTGGCTTCTGGGAATTCTCTTAAAATAAACCAGGTATCTGAAGAAGCATCTTGTTTTTGTCAAATTATTAGATGGTAGAGCAATAACAACATTCTTGTGCTTAAAAGATCAAACCAGGTAACTTTATAACTCAATAGTTTTTGTCCATTTCAACTAAGCATTAGGGATAATTTTAGGTCTTCTGTTGACTTCTTGATGTCTCAGCAACACATTGCTCTTGTTTACAGTCATCCAAGGCTATCATTAGTTGCTCCTTTTAGCTGTGTGTTTTTCCCTGCCGTGAGTGATGTAACATAGTTTGCCCAAACATATAGTACCCCAATTACATTCCTCCTCTATTTTATGCTCTCTTTTATAGTATTTGGCCTGCACATGAAGCTTGGGTTTTGCCATGCCATGTTTTATGAAGAACATTTCACAAATGAAATTACCCACAATGCTCCTTTTAAGTAGAGTTGCTTAAATACAGCAAACCACAAGAAGCTGCAACTAATTCATTGAGGTCACTTGGTGCATTGTTGGTTTTATTTAACATTTTATCCAGATTAGTTATAGTTTACAGTAAAAGTTAAGACTCTCAGAAGCAAAACAAAAATGCATGCATATGTATATTTATTTTTATGCGTTGATGACAATATTTGTATCCATCAGAAATGTGCTATTATAATAATGGACAGTGAAATTAAACACAAAAGTGCAGAAATGTCACTTTTTTATTATTCTAGACAATATGCTTATGAATCTCCAAAACAATCTGTACATAGAATTAGAATTGTATTCCTTTTAACGTCATCATAACATATAATTACTATAACTGGTGAATGGTAATGGTAACTATAATGGTAAATGCCTGTCCCAGCAGTTATTGCATGAGTCTTTGTTGTGTTCTGTAGCACTTTTCTTTATAAGATAATTTAGTTAATTCATTAAATTAAAAAGTAAAAATGTATAAAAAAAAAAGACATTTGTGCCAAGGTTGTTGTTCAAACACGGCACATGGTGTGCTTATTGAGTAATATAATCAAACTTGTGAAGACATAATTGTTGATGATGTGCCAAAGGAGCTTAGTTGCATCAGAACTTAATTGTTTAGTCATTGAAACCGTTGATAAGCAAATTGCATAGTGCCAGATTAAAGTGACCCAAAAATGCTAGCATGGCTGTGCCTTTTT
>KN504989.1:34823-58460 GCA_000787155.1 Scartelaos histophorus
TTTATCTCATATTTTACTCTTGACATAAGATTTATTAGTGAATTATTTCCCAAATGATGTCCTGTTGATTTTGATGCAATACTGGGGCAGCCACATTGACACCTTGAACTATGGGTGGTGCTGCACAGTCAATGACATGGTGTCGAGCATGTAATCTTAAGTGATTTTTTTATGAGAGAAGAGATCTGGGAATTGGATGTACATTCCTGTCATACTAATCATATCATAAGCTGAGCCTCATGTGCCCATACGCACACACAAAACTCACAGTGCTCTGCTGTATTTGGCAGCCAGGTTATACATAGTATCTCCATGGGAGCGCTGAGGACCGAGGAAGACAGCTGGCGCAGAAAAGAAGAAAGTAATGAACATCAGCCTACACCTTGTCCACCTCCGCATTCTGGAGGAGCAGGATTATGCAGCGTATAGGCCGGACTCTTACATCGGTGTAGCCAAATCAATGACCCGGATTTTCACTTCGACAGTTGTCATGTAATTAGTCGTGTCAGTGTGAATGCTGTCTCCACTCAGTCGTTTTTGTGCATTGTGAACTGTAGCTTTTTGCTGCTGCCAGTGCCCCTGTCGCTATACATCTATTTGAGCCAAAAAAGTTTAGTTTAGTCAGTTAAAATGGCTACAATGCATTTGGAAAATATACAAGCAATACAATCAGCTTTGATATGTACTATACTGCACTTTATGTAACAGTTTAAAGCGCCTTTATTAGGCAAAATTGACTCTTGTGAGCTTTAAGCCATGTTAGAATGCTGTTACCCCATCAAAAGCATACCTGGAGTTGTGTTTTATTTCACTTCCACATGTTTGAGTAATTGCTACCTTTTATGCTTTGTTTAGTAGCTTGGCAATTTGATTGGCTGAAATGATCCAAATTATTCTAGTTAAAAACACAGTGGAGCACTATGTATTACCACATGTCATCACAGGGTAGAACAGGCTGTTTTCTGTTTTTTGGATGAGGACACAGATCAGAAAATAGTGTAATATGGGCTCTTTAAACAAAGTTGCATTGCTTTCCCCTTCCCCAGACACTTTCAGGTTTTCGTCTAAAGGATCACTCAGCATTTCTACAATCCTTTCCAGTGTCTCATCGGGGGGCATGTCTGTAACTCAAGAGGGGATTTCTTGAAACATCTGTGCCTGTTCCCTATATATATCTGATAAAGATTAGTCATTACCCAAAGCTTATGACCACAGACAAACGCTAACAATGCTAAGCTCAACTTGAATTTGAGGCCACCACATTTAACAAAGAATTTCAGAGAATTTATTATTTTAGTGGTTGAAAAAGATCATTTGAATAAATGATGGAGGAGCTTTTCCCATGAGTGGAAACCAGACTTTACAGCATGTTAACAGGAGGTTTTTCTGTTCAACAAAACACAGGCTTCAGAAAAAAAGTTGTTTTGTACACATAAGGTAAGCCCACAGCCAGGTAGAGGTCACACCACTGACCCTGATTTGAATCTCGCCATCAAACTCGCGATGTCCTTGTGTTATGGGGGGATTTAGTGCTGGAGTGGAAATGTGTTCAGACATGGGCTACCCCGCATACGGCTGGTGGGCGCGGAGCTGTAGAGGACGACTGTTACCTGCAGCATCCTGGAAGTCTGAGCGCACTGCACGGACATGTTTACCTTCCTCTGTGGACCACTGGCCTAGAGGAGCGGGCAGGAATTTGAGTTCATTTACTTGTGTGTTTATTTAAAAGGGGGCAGGCCGTTGTGAGGATAAGAAGATAGACGCAGGTTTAGCACTGTTCCCTTAAGTGCACAGGATCACACAAATAGTTTAACCTTTAACCTCTTGACCATTACCTGTCCAAAGTGCTTTTACGGATTAGGGAACATTTTTGCGTCATGGTTTAGCTTTGTCAAATTCTGATATAATAGTTTTGGCTTGTACGTTCATAGATTTTTGCATTAATCTATGGTAATTAAAATAATAAGTTTAATACATGTGCATTTTAAGGCAAGATGTTTAATTTTGTGGTGATTTTATTTGTGGTTGTTGTTTCTGTAGTTCTGTTGTAAGATATTTTTTTTCCCTCAATTCAGATTCTGTTGCCCATTTAAACAGAGCAGGTCCACATGACAGAAATATTAACTGGTAACTAATATAAGAACAACAAGCATTTTAGCACACATTTGTAGCTGTTACAACAATAGTATAATACTAGACCCCATGGACCCAGGATATTTTCTTTATTGCTTTTTGCAGAGGACATTATTTTGCCTTGATAACTTATATTAAATAAATTATAGTTTTAATTCAATTCTTACTGCATTTCTTACTTTTTTGCATGCATTCTTTGTCCCTCTATCTACCCATCCACACTTCCTCATGGCAGCACATTGCTCTGATAAGCCTAAATGTCCACAGTGATCAGTGCAGAGGGCTCCACATTCGTGACTGAAGCCTCTGCTCTCGCTTCACTTGTGCTTTGTTCCCTTCGCAGGCACTGACCCATGTCACCAGCTCCAGAGCAGCCTGCAAGTGTTTGTCTGTTGTGTATGCATTTGCAGCACTATTGATCCCAAAGGATATTTTAAGGGAAGTTTTACTGTCATGTTGTAACATTATAAAGAAGTCATGTTGTGAGACTGAGATAAACATGGTAGAGTTTACTGAAGATCAGACACTGCAAATCTCTTAATTGTATGTTTTGTTATTTCTTTGCGGTTAACTTGGCCTATACACATGGAAAGGAAGGGCCAAAGAGTTCTACTATATAATTATACACTTTTCCTTATAGGTTTCTTAACTGTGTAATATTCATAAAGTTAGTGTTCTGAGCCATTTTATTTATCTTTAATCGAAAATTGTGATTAGTGAAATGTTTGAAAGATTTTTTTTTTTGTCATTATGTCATAAGAGTGATACGCCTGTTGTGGGCATGTGTTTGCAAAAATGAGTGAGGTTTACTCTTTTTTTAGTAGTTTTAAGGGTGCATTCACACTTGCGTATAGACCACTTCAGAACAGAACCAAACCAAATCTACAGCAGGGCTAAACTGAGCTCAAACCAGAACCAGATCACACATGTGAACACACCCTAAATGTCTTGTCCATATGTTATTGAAGATCTCTTTACTCCATCTGTGTTTATGAACTAGAACAGGATGACTGTTAAATCTATTAAAAACTATTAGTGTCAGTTGTTGCATCGCTCATTCGTCAGCTCATTTCTGCTTCCCGTCCAGCTCTCTTAAGTCCAAGTAACATTCTGCAATATACATTCCTGTATCCTCATTTTGTCTCTTATTTTCTATGCATGCTTCAAAAAAAATTGTGTCTAATTATTTTCATTCTAATTATTTTGGTCTCCATCGCAGCTTGCTCCCACCTCTTGTATTCTGTGTGCACTTTAACCTCGAAGGCTCCTTGTTCAGTGGAGGGAGGGTCAGGGTGAAATGCTGCCTCGGGCTTTTCATTTGCGGTGCCAGTGTCGCCGACTTCTGCACTTGCCCTCCATTTCCTGTCACGGTTTGTTCTTGTATACAAATTTTTAAATGAGAATTTGCCGTGGGCGTCAGTTTGGACTAAGTAAATAAATGAATAAATAGTTAAATATAACCCTACAGAAGAGGTCAGGACTTGTTGATTTTAATAATGAACCGCAAGAATGTGCGCAAATAGTTATTCTTTTAATACTACCTACAGCGTAAAGGGTCTATATCATGCTACTTTCTGATCTATGTTACAACATTGTTTCCTCATCAAAAACATATCCAGAGTTGCATTTTGTTTCATTCACACATATTTAACACACCACTCCTGCATATTTAGGCTGAGTTCTTCTCTCAGACTGAATGTAATACACTAAGTGCCTCACTGTGTTTTTAAACTCCATATACCTTCACTAGAGTCATTTGGATAATTTTAGTCCTGGCATTGCCCATCTCTATTGAAAGAGCAAAGCGTAAAAGGTAGCTGTTAATTTAAAAACCAGCCCATCATGACATCACAGGGTGGAACAGAGTTTTGGAAATGTAGACAGACTAATAATAAAGGATTACTCAAACAATTGTGATTCAGACAACTCTTTTCTGAGGAGGTAATAGCAATAAAACTTGGCTGAAAACTCACAAGAATCAATGCTGTGCAATATAGGACCTTTTAATACTATTTGCATTTGCCTATTAAATTAAAACTACTGTTAGATCAACATCATAATATCTTTCCTATATCTGCATTCTCTGCTATCTCCTACCTATTAGGGTTTATCATTTCTTACATAGTTCTCACTGTAGTTATGTTCCATTGAGTTATATAAATTTGTTTCCTTAACCCTCTTTTTATCGAAGAGTGCGTTATTTTATTTCAAAATGTAACATCATTTTAAATTACGAATTTTGGCTTTTTTCCACTCCTGTCTCTTCCTGACAGCTTGATGAATGACCCTGTTTTGCTTGACTGTTTTTTTCTCCATTATTGCACCTTTCTGCACTAATCATATTTACTCTGCTTGTTACCCTAGAGGCTCTGCAGCAGTACATGTTGAAATGCCATTTGAATAATTAACCTCTTCTCTAATGTTGTCTAATTTAGATTTTTAAAAACAGTACCATGTGACCTGTGTTTATCTTGACTGTTAAAAGGTTATGTCAGGATATAAATAGCACGAGGTCAACACTTTTTTTATTCAGAGGCTAATTATGTGGGTGTAGTGTTGTAAAGCTGGATTGATTTTGTCAACCCATTCTCCACATCTGCAGCTTTTGTTTTCATTTGTTCAGATTAGAAAAATGTCCAGTTATTATTTAATCAGTATTATCATTATTATTATTCAGTCATTATCTTTTATAATGCCTCTGGTGATTGGTCCCATTTAGTAAAGCAAACCTAATCCTGGCTAATGTTCAGATTTTATGATTATCTGTAGTTAGTTGCAGTAATTGTCACATAAAGGCAGCTGGAGATACTTTTCTATAGTTGCCACATAATGTTGCACATCCCTCAACCACTCCTGAGGTCAGTACACTGTGGCGGTTGGACTTTTGGAGAAGTGGCTGAAGATAGCTTTGTGTCACATGAGGCTTTTGTAATGCTCTGCACAGACCTGGAAAACAACTGTGTGACTTTATATAAGGGCAGTACTGTATGAGGGTACACAAATGGACCAGGCCTGAACAACCAAACAAACACGTGAACTAATGACTATGAAGTATGCATCAGAAAGGACTCTTTTATCAATAAAATATAAATACTATTACTGTTTGTGATCACCTGTGTATATTACTATGACGACAGACGTAACTTGCTTTCTGCGTGACCATTGAGCATTTGGTGTCACTTTAAGTGGAGGTAATTTGTGGCCTTGCCATGCCCCTGCATGGTAAACACTGACTAAGAGCTCAGGAATCTTAAAAGCTATAAAATAATTGTAGGTTCCTCCTGTAATGCTTAGAGATGTGATCCTTGCCCTGGATTTGCCCTCTACCACATCTTTTGTTTTTTTCACATTTTTTATTATGCTATAGGTTAAACATTGGGTGATTATTATTTGATTTCAATTATATTTAATTATAGTACAAGTGAACCCTGAGTTCATTGAGATAAATCAGTTTAAATGTTTGCATATACATGCATATGCATTTTTCTCCTCTTTCTAACAGTTTTCAAATTATCCATATGGCACTAAGACATGGCATTTAGTGGGAAAGCAAGTTGCCCAAAAGACATTGTTAAGTAATTGCCAGTTTGGGCTTCACTAATGCAGTGTACGACTGAAATCTGAAAAGGCCAGCCAATGCTTCCACGCAGATAAACAATTACGTGCCTTTTAAATGGTGGATGTATTCTTACTCAGGATGCTCTTGAAGATGGATTTAAATGTCAGGAGCAACAGCTCTAAAACGGAAACGAAGCAAAAAAGAATATGTAAATAATTTTTAGTTTTATTGATGTAAGGTTTGAGTGTGCTGCCTTGTGGTGTTTATATGTTGGTATATACTTCTTATTGCTATGTGTCCATCCATATACAGGAAATGTCCACAGCTGTTTTGCTGACACTGCAAACTGAAATCCAGATTTTGCAAGAAGCTCTCTATAACTGTTGCACAAATTGTGTTTGTATGTTGTAGGTTGTTATCTAATGTAACTTGTCATTGACTGACTGGTGAGGCTCCTCCCTGCTACTTGTACTTAGAGGAACACATCATTAAAAATAGACAAAATAAAAATAAATAAATTAAAATAAAAGTTATTCTTACTACAAGCAGACTTGCATACAGTTGCATGCCACAGACTTGACTGAAATGCTCCTTTGGCTATAATCTTTTACAGTAGTCATTCAAATGTTAATTAGTTGACCATCTACATTCAATAAGTATTTTAACAAGGGCTGTATTATTAATTAGCCAATTAATTGATTGATATGTCTCAGTCGACTCAAAATTGAGGATTTACAGCAGGAGGTTTCAATTCCAGAGTTCCAGAGTTATGGGTGTATACTCTATTTTAAATATATTCGCAAGCCCTGCTGCTGTTATTGCCAGGTGTGGTAACATCTGGAGCCTGTTCTGAGGAAGCATCCTACACAGAAAGTTGAAAGGGAGTCTGGGTGATGATACTTTTGTTATTAGTAGTGCCGCTTTCATCTTATACTTATGTTTTAGACTGTCACGAACTGTTGTGCAGACACTAGTTTATAATGGTCCCAGCTGTATACTGCCGTGTAAACAGGCTATTTTTGAGTATTGACAGAACACTTTTATTACTATTGATGCATGCAGCGAATGTCTGAGACCTCCTTGAATTCAGAAGCACCTGTTGCACACAAAAAACAAGGCGCACTTGCTTATATTACTTCTCTAACTTGCAAGAAAAACTGGTGACCTTCAGATTTCTTTATGAAGTCCTTATAGTACATATTATTCTTTAAACTATTATTAGATATTTGTACTGTTCGAATACAGCTATTTTGTTCTTATGTGCTGGTCAAAGGGTTATTCATAAAGTACAATTACTCATTTCACATTATAGATGCTAAAAGCTTTGTTACTATAGCGACTCAAATATATAAATAGATGTTTATACTTGGGAAAGCCTATTGCCATTTTTATGTATAAATATATATGAAATAAGTAATCCAAATATGTATAAAAGGTACATAAAAAAATCAATTAGATAAGAGATTCACGATTTTATTGTCAAACAATGAAACAATGAAATTACGTTTAGATCATCAATTTCTAGCGTAGTTCTGATGTAAAGTGCAATACTTTACATAATAAATAACCCCAGTGTAAACATGACCTTCAGTGCAGCACGTGTGTAATATGCAGTTACAGTAAACAGTAACAGAAACGTAATCAGTAAACACAGTAATATTGGCTGCCATGCAACCTCGCAATTACATAGATGCAAAAATCCCTCCCTTTTTAGGTCATTAGATTGCTGTGAAATATCACCAGTAACTCCCCCAGATATGCCTGAACTTGTACCGAGAATTTGAACATTATGTTAAAAATAGAAATCCCATAGAAACCCAAAAGCACTTGATCCTTGTTCTTGTAAATATCAATTTTGAGGTTGGTAATGCCCACACCCTGAAACACACTGAGCCAACTGTAAATATTTGAGCCTAGTCTTTGGTCATGACATAACCATTACCATTAGCGTCCAACTGCTGACTCACCCGTGGAGGATTTTTAGAGAAGTTTGCCAGAGAGTTGAATATTACTGATAATAACTCACTTTAAGGTACAATTAAAATTTCAGATCTTCCAATTACATGTAAAAATGCTGTTTTTTATGTCCATGCTGTGTGCGTGGGCATGTTGACAACAGCCCTCACTCTGTGGTTTGGGTGCACCTGTCAGGGCAGGGCCGCTCTGCAGGAAAAGCAGGCAGGACTTGACATAATAATGTGGCCAGGTTGCAACCGCCTGTCAGAGTTTTTGGTTAACCTGGCTATCAATAGCATTGCTTTACAAAAAAGTTTTTCCTACCCCACCAACACTTGTTTTTGGCTTGTGTGACATATCTATACACAGACCCCTTGACTTCTCACTACAGTTTTCCAACCCCTATGTTGATAACGAATGTGGGTATAAGGGAGAAGAATGACATGTAAACCTTCTGGCCAAACAATGGCCTCTTGGGTAGACTCATTTTTATAATTCTTTGCGGATACAGTGGCACATATTTTCAACCATAAACCAACAGCTGATGTAGTTGTTTCATAGTTGTAATTGCTATGTAAATGTTTATTGCTGAAGAAGAAGTAATCCCCCTATGATTTCACTGAATTGAGTATGCATTAATTTCCATTTTGGTAATAATGAGAAATCTTAAAGAATTTCCTAAATGTCTCGCCAGACATTTTGTTTTGCTCACAGGTCAGAAGTCCCCTTGCTCCTCTCCATTGACACTTGGCTAATCATCGCTGTTGCCCTGGTGATGGGGCTAAGGTTGTGGCCCGGGGTGCAGTAGTCGGGTGTGCTCCATCCGTCCATGTTGTGACACATGACTGGTGGCACTGGTACGGCTTTGCACTAGGAGGTGGTAACTGCTAATACAAACAGGAGCCTTCGGACATTTCCTTCCTTTCCAATTTCTCTTGAGATTCTTTTAGTAATACTCATCCTCAAAGATTTTAAATCAGATTTATTCAGTAGCATCCCATTGATGATGTCTGCATTTGGCCCGTTAGGTGTGGACCATATGCAGTGACTAATGCCACAGACTGACTGTGACGCGGGTGCATTGATAATTGTTTGCATATGATAAACAACATATTACTTGATGTAACTGAGTCATAATGTTGCCTCATGCTGTGATGACAGACATGGACTGAACACATTCATGAGTGTGTCTCATATGGACGCCCATTCACCACATAGTGCATCATTTTTTCTTTCCCAGATTCCAAAAAGGAATGTCTACTCTTCTTTTTATTGTGTTTTGTGTTTAAAGAAACAAAATTAGATAAAATAGCATAGCAAAATTTAAAACGATAACAACTGAGGGCCCAAAAGCAATGACTTAGACCCCGGAATGTAGACATATAAAAAACAGAACTATTTTTGTCCAAACACAGATTTATTCCTGCATGGACACTCTTTGTGAGGTAGAAAATTATTTCAGAAGAATACAACATTGTAATTAATTAATCACAGCAAATTGGTTTAGAAGTAAAAATGATAAACCTATGATGCATTGTACTCAAGTTCACCCCAGTGTGACCGCCTATATCAAAGGTCAAAGGTCACAGCTCCCTTGTGAATCTGCCATTCCCAATCACCCACTTCAGCATTCCGTCCTGTCCCCACCCACACATCCCTGTACTCAGAGCCCACCCACCTGCCCGCACCCCCAGCTGAGCAGCACATCTCTAGTATCCAGTCTCGAGAGAGCCCCCCAGCCCCCCACCAACTCTTCTTCCTCTCTGCGCCTCTGTGGGATTACTTCCATCTGGCCTACTTTCCGCCTGCGCTCCAGATCAACTATCTTTATGTTGTTTTCCATTTTACACCTTCAAATGTTCTTTTTTTTATCATTTTGTTTTTCTTACATTAACCACCATGTTATTCATCTTTCATTTAACCCCAGTCCGCTTGTCACTCTGCATGTTTTCTGCATCCTATAGGCAGTTTAACACAGTGATGGCTCCAGGCTAAACCCTATGCCTATATGCTGGCTGTCCATGCTCATTTGTGAGCTGTGGCCTTTGCTTACCCTTGGATTACCAATGTCTAGGGAATAATAATTTTGTCTATTTTTTATTATCTACAAACAATGGCCTCTTGCAAAGCAGTATGGAGATTGGTACATTATTTGCCCTGTGATGTGGTACACAATAAAGTAGATTTTTTTTTACATTACACATGGCAGTGACCCCTCAAATAATAATACAAGCAACTCTATGACCCCACTTTAAGAAAACATATGGTTTTGTGATATTAATTTGATGAGAAGGTTCTGACTCTGAACCTTCTATTTAAATTTTGAGAACAGGCCAGAGTAATTGGTCATGTGGTCAGTATTAGTATTTTCTGTTCCATCTGAGGTCAGATTGACAAAAAAATATTTTTATGAACTAAACGAACATCCTCTTTTCCCTCTCTTCCCTCTCCAAAAGAAGATTCATTTTCTTAATTTCAGTTTGGTTCTTGTTTACGCATGTTTAAATATCCACAATGACATACAGGGTCAAGAGTTCAGGGAGAGATCTCATTATCAATTATTTGGGATAAAAACTGCCTCCAAATCTCAACTGTGAGGTTGGTCAGGCATAATTATACCTATGTCTAAATCTGTCTAAATTATATTTAAAATTAGAAAAATGTTAACATAAAATCTATTGCCCATAAAATCTATTTCCTGTTAGCATTCATTTGTTTTGGATATATCATACTACCGTATATATTCATTCCCTCCTGTGTCCTACACATGTACACTTGAGTCACGCCCGTGGCTCCCAGCCCGTACTTCACACTTGTAATATGTACAGAGCATGCTCCCACTGACACACTATCACTGACTCTTGGCCACCGTCACACATGACGATTGCAAGTGTAATATTATCAGCTCATTGTCACATCCATTGGTCACCAGCCAGTTATTGTTACTACCACAGCCAGGCTTTGGCTCGGGTCCCAGCCTTTTCACAGAGGCTGGTGAAAACTTCATTGTAAATGGTCACATATGAAATATATAGTTTACATGAGTCCAGATTAGACAAGGGTCTACCTAACTTACTAAACTGTACTTGCCTGGTAATTAAATGTTTTGTGCACATTTAGTTGTTCACTAATAAAGTTAGTTAGCTTTTTCCCAAAACACAAATGAAACACAGCTGTAGATTGACAGTGTATACCATCTTAGAAATGCACTCTTGTCTTTCTGTGACCTTATAAATGCCTTGTTGTCTTCATCACATAAGAGCGTCACAGCACATCCCTGTCAACAGAAGCATTGCTACATAATTAAGAACTATCTCTTCAACTGGCCTCAATCAGAGCACTGCACATCATGGGAAGAGACATTTGGGCTCCAGCCACCTTAAGCCTGTGATCCTCAAAGATGCTCTTCATCTTATGGCAGAAAACTCTACCAAACAAGTTCCATTAAATTGAAATACATTTACCCACTTTTTTTACTTTGTTTGGGTCATACTAAAGTTTGGTTTGCTTATTCTAACAAACTAAATGGTATTAAGGACTGGTGTGTTTATGTTCATGAATAAAAGCTTTCAATGTTAGCGAACAAAAGATGTAAGACACATGTGGCCCTTGTTGCTGGAGCAGAAGGTTACATCCTCTTGTGTGTCCAGCATATGCACAGGGCCACTCACAGCTGGCCCAGGAGCTGGACATGTCCTCACACAACAATCCCGCTGTCAGTCATGCCTCCCATTACGCTGGGGCTGACATTTAAAGTTGGGTGAAGAAGGCGGACAGCGTGCCCTTACCTCCTCCACTACCCTGCAGTGGGACCCATCACTGTGTGTTGTGTGTGCTGTGACTTTGGCCAGACTTGGTCTGGCATAAGGACAGCTGTCACATCTCCAGCCTGTCACATGTAGCACAGTGAGCTGCCAGAGGCCAGGGCAGCAGACATAGAGCGGACAGAAAGAACAGAGGCTGTCTCCAGGAGTCAGGAGCATCAGAGATGTGGTGAGAGTGGTGGACTCTCAGGCCCCCTCTAACCTTGATCTTAGCTCTCACTTTGTACTTACTTAAAACTAGTCCTGGAGCAGCTGAATCACAGTGCCCAGGGGCTCAGTAAATACTGCCTCTGTGTCTGCACCTTCCCTGCAGGACAGTGGTCTGAGCACAGCTTTTCAGGGCTCATTACTACACAATGAAGATGCACTTCATTAAGACCCTGCCTGTAGCCTGTGGAGTCAGGATTTTTAATGGGAGTCCTTTGTTATCTTTACATAAGCACGCATTGCCCTCGAGTCTGTTTAGTTCAAAAGACATAACAAGTGTGTACACTGCATTTAATAGCCATTTGGGGCTTTTTTTCATTACTGAGGGGAATACATTCTGTATCAATCTGAATAAAGGGCCTGGAAGGTCACATTTCTTCTCATACAGATGTCTTTTCCCAAGCTTTGGAGTTATAATAGGATATTTGATGGACATGTTAACATTCCTTTTATTTATGTGAACAATTTAGCCATTTATGATTTAATCATACATTTCTGTCCTGTGTTAATCAGGTTCTCTTTGTGATTTGTCCTTTGAGATAGCCTACTAAAGAAATTAAGTCTATTTTTATACATGCAAGAATTTTTATATTGTATGTTGGCTAAAAGTTTAAGGGTGTGCCTGTAGTTTAGTGGACTGGTACTGTATGACTTGTGACAGCTCCTCGCTGTCCAGTCAGACAAGACAAGTTTGCATCACGCCAAAGAAAGGCACTTCTCCTCTAGAGCCACTACAGCCGCAGTGTGCCTCTTTCACCAAACTGTACTCATCCGTCTGTTTACAGCATCTCACTTCTGAGAAACTTCTATTAAATAAGCTCCAGATGAAAATAAGAGTAGACAGATAAAAACTGAAGCAAAACAATCTCCCCTAAACCCCCTCACCCAACTCGTCGTCTGGGGTCTGTTCTGTCCCATATCATCATCTAGAGGCCTTGAGCACAGCTCGCCTGCTCCAAGAGGCCGCTCTTGTTTACAGGGGCTCAGTCCATTGATGAGAGTTGATTTCATCAGGCAACACTTTTGGATGCCACACTCACTGCATTTTTGACTGTTGCCTCCTTCAACCTAGTGTGAGACGAGCACAAGGGGACAGGCCACAGAGGCCCTGCTGTGTGTATGGGCTTCAATAAGCTTCAGTTAAAAGAAACACTCTTTAATGCTAATAATCTATATTTCATCTTCAACAGCGTTGATACTGCCGCAGGGAGGTCTTTTTTGTTTTATAATGAAGTGTCTATGTGTATATGAACTTCAACTAACCCTTGGTGCATTATATATATTTTTCCATCTCCATCAAGTTGTAAGTAGTTAATTTAACCAATTGTAATTATTAGGGTGCATGCAAAAGATACTATATTATTCCACTTGATTTGAAGAAAATCTGCTCAGTGAAGTTTTCCACCCACACAGCCTGTCTCCAGTGGTCACTTTGGTTTTGTGTGGGGCAGACATGTGCAATTAGTTAATAGGCCTGCTCATTTGGGAGGCCTTGCTGCTGCTAACTGGTAGCTTTTTGCCTGTGTCCATCATCTTTGTAGCTACATTTCCTCTCATCATCTCAGGCAGTGATTATAACAATTGGATGAGTTCAAACCATCTGTAAGACATTTGATTAACGCTCTGTCAGGGAAACCAGGCCAGATTGGTATTTGATGTAGAAGTGCACTAATGACGGTGCCATGCTCTAGGAAAAACATCACAGAATGGTAAATGAAGAGCTTGGAGAGCTAGATAAGGCTGGATAAGTGTGACAGAGGCCTTTGCCTCTCTCACACTTGATTTGATGGAGCTTCCAGTTATTAGCTCAGCCTCATGCAGCTGTTAGGGCTAATGTAGCATGAAAACCAACAGATGTTTTTATCTGGTGTCTCTCCTGGTTTCCTTTGTACCCCTTCACGTTTTTAGGATTTTATTAGGTCTACATAAACTGAAAAAGAGCCCTCATTGCCGTGTTATTAATTAAATATTGTCTGTTCTCAGGACACAACCCTGGACCCTGGTGAGGACATGGCTCTTCTCTCCGTCAGCTTTGAAGATGCTGAGGCCACACAGGTCTTCCCCAAACTCTACCTTTCTCCCAGTATTGAGCAGTAAGTAACCAAGCTCAAATTAGTTAAACATTGGTAATAGGAAAGACTAATGACTAATGACATGACTAATTGAATAAAATACTTGAAAAGGGGAGTTCAAGGAAAAAGTTGAACGGGAAATAACTTCAGTACTCTTACAGTTAGACACCTATAGCTTTTTGCTGTTCTAAATGTAAATCTACTTGCATGTGTCCTTGGCCATACAGTACTATTTGAATCAGTACATTGTGTGTTCTTTTGGCTCGTATTTATTGCAATGTGGAGAATAAAATCTGTACACCTTCAAATCACGGATACCTGTCTCCATTATGGGGACAAAAATAAGGTTCCTTTGATGTTAATGCTTTATTATTATAACAATAGCATCATTTAAATTTAAGATAAGAGTTGAAATAGGTTGAAATTATGTTAGGATCTAGGCAAAGGTCAAGTATTGACAGTGGTTTCGGTTAGAACCAGTCTCCGGGAAATTAATGGAAGTCAATGCAGTGTTCTCAAAAAGTATGGAGGCCCAACATGTGTGCCTGTTAGGAGATCTCTCTGACCCCAGACTTCCTCAGTTTGGGCTTTCGTGCCTGGAATAATCTCAGGCTGATGTTTAGTTACAAGCAAACGCACCGTCGCGCCAGGTTAGGAGACCACTGCTGCCCACTGCTCCTCCACCTCTACCTCTTTCTGTTTGGACACGCTTCACCCTTTCCTCCCTGTGCACTCTGCTCCTGTGCTCTTCCCAAAAACAGAAATGTGTTTTCTTAGATGATGTTGGTCTTTTGTACACCTATTTTGTCAACTAATCAAGAGCTTATTCTTGCATCGCAGCAACAGCAAAATCCATTATAGAATTTTGCCCAGAAAATTAATGTGACATCTTTTGAACACTTTTTTTGCTAAATGTGCACTATTGAACTTTTTTGGAGGGTTTGTCACCAACTGTTTATGGTACTTTTTTGGTTTTAACTTTCTGCATTATGCCATTGATCTCCCAGTGGACAAGCAGGCGAGTAAGACGTCACATTTGTGGAGAGGTATTTTTACTAGCAGTGAGCAGCCATACTTGAATAATAGCATGCTACAATATTTAATGCCATACTGTGGAACATTCCAGGCAAATCAATAACATCTCCAGGGTAAGCCGGTAAGGGACACACCAGAAAAGATGTAGTGCACCTTTAAATTTGGCAATTATAAGATGTTTGTTTAGAGGATCAAATGTTTCTTATAATATGCGTCTTCTTAGTTAAAACCTTATCCCAGAACACACAGTGATTTCTACTAACTTATGACATCTTGTAAGCTGCACTACTTGTACTTGCATGTTACAGTGACCTTGACGCAGTTTCAGAGCAGACTTGAGTTCCTCTTGGAGGCAGTGCGCTCGTCCAGTTGCATGACAGGAGCAGACAGGAGCAGACTGGCTGAAGGCAGTAGAGCAGGCGACCGTGGTGGTGGTGGTGGTGGAGGGTGCATGAGCTAAGGCTATAAAACACAGTAAAATCTGTTGGAAAAAAAAAAACCTCCAAACACATTTAGCCCTGCCCTGATGCTGCCTCTTTGTGCTGCCTCTATTTACACATATGCATATGAAGGCCGCATGGATCTGTACAAGTGTTTGTGCACCTTTCTGTGAGCTGTGTGGGAGTGTGTTAATTCATGACCCAGGGCTACAATGTATGGCTTTGCGATTGTTTGAAGACAAAACGATCGCATGTGTGTTACATGTTCACGCTTCGGTGCATTTGCTCTGCCTTCTACTCGCTACTTAATTTAGCACGCTGATGTGTGTTAGCCTCTGCTGCCTGTTTATGCAGATCTGTTAGCGCTAGTTGTCCTTACTGACCCTTGTTAGCCTTTGGTGCCCATTATTTTACATGGGCCCAAGTGAAGAGGAAAACACATTTATTTCACTGTCCTGTTACATCCCCTGTATTATGTTTGACAGGCTTCATCCATAAAAGAGTCTTTGATTATTTTGTTTTGCACAGCTTAATGTGCAGAAATGATTTTAAACTTGCTGTATTGCCTATAAAAATAAAAAATAAGAGCAAGCAAATGTCCTTAAGTAGGCCTGTCATTATAACAAATTTTGAAGTGTGATATATACATTGCTGAAGAAAATATGGATGAGAAGAGATAATATTGAAACTAATTTATGCCACTGACACAAAAATAACCCAACAACAGATTTAAACCACAAAAACAATTCTAAATTGTTAAACTGTTTAAATCATCATCTACAGTAAATAAACTTCAGAATGAACCACTTCAGTTCAGTAGTCTGCATCTGTAATGAGTCACAGTAGTTATTCATTCAGGCTTTTATCTTAAATCTTACCATATAGCCAAAAAATAACCTAAAATTATCCTGTAATGCAAAGAAAATGTACACACAATAAAGCCCCCACTCTCAAAAAAGACCCCCAAAAATATTGTCCCAGCTTTCATATATTGAACGATAACGAAATTTATCATGACAGGGCTATACACAAGCACTAATGATGATTTATGCAGCCTGTCTTCTTGTCCACAAATAATAGTTTATTTATTGTCATCATTTAAATAGTTGCAATTTCTCGAAGTTGTAAAAAACACATCAAAAACAGATGTATGTCTTCTTTCTGCAGTTGGAACATCGTTGCAATAAAAGTGCCCATTTGATAAAGAGCAAGCGGTTATGGGGTGTTCTCTCGTCCTTCACAGCCAATACCTTGACTTGTCTATAAAACTAGATTTGATAAATGTCAATCAAATATTTTCAGCTTTATTGAGTTGCTATTTCTATCTCCTTTATTCTCTTCCTTTGATCCTTTGGCTTGTAATTTTGTCCCCATGCAGGCTCTGTGCCATCTGCAGACATCTCTTTGTAACTCTGCCCCTATCACTGGTAAAACGTTTAACTCTGGTTGTCCCCGTATCCTGCTCTCTTTCGTTGTTCATTTCCTCATGTGTCTCCTTCCCCTCTCCTCTTTCCCATTGCTCTGTTTTCCTCTCCTCCGCCAATCCCTCTGGCTGATCCTCAAAGGGAAGCCAGCGTGAGTGAGTGGGACTTGAAAGAATAAAAATCGGCGCGCTTGTCTCTGCAAGGTCGTCTCTCGCTGCAATGGAAAAACGGATGGGTTTTTTTATCTTTCTATCCTTCCTGTCTTTGCATCTCCCATCACTCTTGGGTTGTTTGATTTCACGTTTTCACATTGGTCAGATCTGAGAATTTCCAAAGTAAAGTTACCCCAAAGCTATACCTCGATTTCTATTCACTTTTTTTTACCTTATGTGTGATAACATGGAGAAAAATATGTTGAAACACCCACATTTTAACCAATAATGTACAGCACAGACCGCTCCATCTGCTCATGCAACTTTGATGCGATTGCACCTTGTATTCGCTGTATTTTGTAGGAGTTATTGATTATAAGAAGTTCTAACTCTGCTGTGGCTCTCGAGGCTGGGAAAATTACCTGTTTAAGATTCATACCTTATATAATAATATGCAGACTGCCTTGAAAACACACACTTAAATAAACAAGGAAAGCTATTGAATCTGTCTTGTAAACACTGTGAATTAAATTGCCAGAGGACATTCTGAGATATAGATTATATATTATAGATTACAAATTGATATATATGGTTTGGCAGAACTAAAGTTACATTCCTGGCTCTACGTTTCCATTTGGATAACATAGAATTAATCTGCACTGATAACAATTGGCCTTTAATTAAATATGATCAATTACAGTGTTCCAAATTCTTTCATGGGACTATTTTTAATTGGTTTATAATTGCATAGCCTAATACAGCTATATTTATTACACTCTATGATTAAGATTAATCGCTAATTCAATGTTTTACACAGTCCCAAACACACAGCTACATTCCAGCCCCAATCTTTATACTTGATTCAGCTAATTTTAGGAATGTTACAATATCATATTTTCATGTACAGTTATTGAGAGAACATACATCACATATTATGATTATTATGCACATTTATTGGCACCATGTAACATAGTGAGATCACCATGACACCATGAAATATAGTGAAATCCTTAAATTACTTTTTTCCACATTGGCTAGATCAGGGGTCCCCAACCCCAGTCCTCAGGGTTAGGGGTAGGGTTAGGTTTTTTTTTCACACTCCCACCCCCCTCGTGGTCGGGGTCGGGGTCCGGGTCCGCAAACATATTGTTGGACCTTAAGTTGGTCCGTGGCACAAAAAAGGTTGGGGAACACTGGTCCAGATCACCATTCCTCTAGTATGTGACATCAAACATTCTGAATGAGTCTGTTTTATAAAGTAGATTGATTTGAATGGTGTTGCTAGTAATTTACAGTTATATTTTGAGGTAATTGAATGATTTTGAATAATAATGTTGACCTCCCTCTACAAAATCTTGGTTATAGTATGACTGAACCAAAGTTACACACATTTTTTATTATTTTTACACACACACACACACACACACACACACAGACACACATATATGTGTGTGTGTGTGTGTGTGTGTGTGTGTGTGTGTGTGTGTGTGTGTGTATACTATATATGTGCATATATGTATGTATATGTATATACTGTGTGTGTGTGTGAGTGTGTGTGTATAAATATATATGTATGTATGTATATATGTATGTCATGTAGAATAAATCTGCACTGACATTGTAAAAATTAAAGTTAATTAAAGATGTTAGCATGCTAGCAGTGAGCATCTTCCAAACTCTTTCATTGTTTCATTGAAGAGCTATTTGTTTATAGTGCTCTGAGCTAGGTTTTAATTATTCTGTAATAGCATTTGCCTGTTTCCCTTTTGTCTATTAAACCTTATGATTAACAATATAATTATTCTAATGTTTTACCCAAGCACAGAGCCTGCACCATCATTTTGATACATGGCTTTTCTTAATATTGTGTTTCTCACCTCTCATTGCTTTTAACTTCATACTAGTTGTTTACCTGATTGCACCATGCGCATGAGATGCACTGGGACTGTCTTTGCTTCCTCTGAAAAACCTGCTGCCTTGCTTAAAAGAATTGAGTGGGCACTGCCGTCTCTGCCCCCAAACCAGATTTAGGAGCCCGTAAAAATCTACACAGAGAGACAGTTTTAGGCTGCGCTGGGCTTGTGTTTATCCACAGATCTGCATTTGCCTGTAGGTGCCTATAAGGATGTGTGTGCGTGGGCGGCCGCGTGTGTCCCTTCTCCAGAGGTCTGCAGAGGTGTTCTACGGCCTTTGAAATCTACGTATTATGATCAGATATTTTTCAAGGTTTCCTGCGCATCTTGTCACTGTCAGAAATCGTCAAGTCAGTCACTTATAAAGAGAGTTCACACTTCTCCTGTCATGTTATTCACCTGTCTTTACAGCAATATCAAAGCTATACTGATACAAGTTTAGCTGAAAATAATGATCATTTTAAAAGTTAATTTAATGAATATTCTTGAAGTACATGAACTTTAAAGAATTGAAGAGGAAATAAAAGCAAAATTGATGCTCAGGCAAGAAATGTGTGACTCAGCCTATTATGATTTATTACACTTCTCGCTACAAGGACTGGGAGTTATGGTTCATGACTTCTTTCTTTTCTTTGCATAACAGGTGTAATGGTTTGTATAGATCATTATCATTGTGGGAGGATTACTACTACATAAATAATTTTGAAAGATTTTGAAAGACTATTAAAAAAAAAAAATGCTTGAGATGTGCTTCTCTGGGGTCAGGTTGCACTGGTTATCTACAGTCCAAATTGATTATATTAGTTTGGTTTGTATCCATTCAATTAGATTTCAAAAATACATTTAAAGTTATACTTTAGATTCATTTGTGCAGATGATGTTGCTGTGATGTGTCTGACCATCTGATTTAATCATATTTTTAGTGCTGTCTTTCTACTTGGAGCAGTAAGACAACGGACTGTAAATCGGGAAGAGGGGGACATATCAACTTTCTCACGACTGGGATGTAGTTCTGAAGAAGTCAGAGTGCAGATGGCGCTGTCGTCCTGCTGCACCAAGTGGGAATACTGTGCTAAAAATCTGTTTAAATCAGATAACCATGTCACAATTACATTACATAGAGTGCAGCCGAAACTGCCAAGATATGAAACTAATAGAGGTCTGTACATAAGAATTTAAAGTATAATCCCAGTGAACTTAATCGGACTATTAGAGTTTATTCAAAGTATAAACACTGATAGTATATCTTTTTCAAGTAGTACAGCTGTGTCTTTCAAACTGGAAAAACAAAACCAATATCACTTACCAAGGAAATAACTATTCCCAAGAAATGGTGCAGGAAGTCAAAACATGTTTTCACAACAAATATTAGCACAGGTAATGCCCACATTTAAATATTGACTTTATATCATTTGGTTTTTTTCATTGTCATTGGCTTAACAGTGTCTTAATACATTAGGCTGATATGCAGTACGCACTATACAGTGTGATTTTGTGTGACTGATGACTGACAAGTTATTCTACATTACATTAAAGCTGAAGTAGGTAATTTTCAAGCCAGGAAAGGAGGAAATTTGTATAAATCTGTATAAGTACTTCCTATAACTCTTACAAATCCTTTGGCACGTTGCTCGTATTTACATGCATGTTTTTTGGCCACTAGCACAGCTTTAGGTCAGCTTTATCAGTTTGCAGTAGACAAAATATTTTCTAATTGGATGAAGACGGCACGCAACAGTCTGATTTTTGTTTTCGTCCTTACACAGTACAGACACAGTACATTTTTAGGTGGGTAATTCAGCGTTAAGTCATTTTTCATTGGAAATCCTCCCCTCCTCTAAACATAAGTCTCTTTTATCATCAATGTATGACAGGCACAGGTTCATATGTGTTCTTAATGAAGTCATATGCACACATGTCCTGTGTGTGTGTGTGTGTGTGTGTGTGTGTGTGTGTGTCTACTGTACAGCGTCATACAGTGAGCTGCATTGCTCACAGGGGTTGTGTTAGGTAGCATGTCTGTGTGATGACTCTGTAATGTGTGGGTAGTGTTAAAAGCACTGTCACCGTTTAAGGCCGATAGAGGACTCAAGGGCCCTCTTGGAAACAGAGATGCCACTTATGCTTACAGGAAGTATGGATATGAAGCATGCACAGTTACGATTTAAAATATTGACTACATTCACAATTTAAACTGGGAGGATATATATATAAAAAATAATGGTCCCTCCTGTGGGCTCACCACCTGCAGAGGGGTTCATAGGGTCTGGGTCTGGTGCACAGAGTAATGGGCAGCGTGTTGCCCCCGCGACCCAGCTGGATTAAGCGGGAGTGGATGGATGGATGGATATATAATGGCATTATATATTGTGGTTAGTAATTCTGCCAGTCATCAGTAACATCATCCCCATTGATTCTTTTCCCTATAAATCCTAAATCTAATCTGACATAAATTAATCAATTTTCAAGGATGTAGTTATAAACGTTTTGTTGTTGTTGTTGTTGTTGCTGTTTTGTTTTTTGCTGCCATGGTTACACTCTTTAAACTCATCACATCTTTTGGTCTCATTTACAACTGTATTTTATCCTTTTTCGTTTTATTGTCACCCAATTACTTTCTCATATTCTCATCATTCACTCTTTTTTCCTCGTTTCATCCTGGTGTGGTTTGGTGCCATTACACACGACCATTACAATCCCATCCATTCCTCTTTTCAGTAAACCAGAAAACCAGTGCTACACAAAGTGCACTTTTTTGTTCCTAGGCCTGCATTGACACAAATGAGTGACGAACGCAGCACCGTTTATTTTGTCCCTCTCGAACACATTTCCATCTGAATGATATGGCGCTATTCTTAGACCTGTGGGTGGATAGATGGGCATCAGCTAGATTTTCCTTTTCAAAGGCTTTCTTGTGCTTGATGCAGTAAGCCATTTGTTGCTGAGCACGGAAATGCACATGCTAACACTAATTATTTGCACAAAGCTCTGTGTAAATACTGGGTTTGGGTTGGAGGAAAAATAGGTTTGACAATAGCAGTGCCTTTGACAGCTTGCTGGGCTTGTTTCTGTAAGTTTTTTTTTTTTTTTTAAAGTTAGCTCACACAAATGCTTCAGGAGATTTGTCAATACTCTATAGGGAACGACCGTGTTCCTGTCAAACAAAATGCACCTCCCAAAGGCCAAAAGTTCACTTATCATTAACCATCCCTGTATTTTGAAATATTTCCCATCTTTTATTTCCTCCTCCAGACTCCCTTAAATGTTTTCTCACATTCATGAAACATGTGGTTGTATTGCTCATAGGGCTGAGAACTGTGGCTGTTACTTGTACTGATAGATCACAATTTAAAAATTCTTAATCAGACTTTTAATCAGTGCCATTTCACACAAAACATTCCAAATAATTCTAAATATGGACTCCACATGCTCCTTTTGACCAGGGGATTGACATTAAATATCTCAAATTAAAAAACACAAAGTATATAATTTGAAATTATTGTTTCTTGATTCATTTAAAATACAGTATAATAAATCCCCATGTTCTAGCTGCTTGATTATGGAACAAAAACTGAAATCACAATTTGTACAGTCAAATGACCAGAGAAAGTATTGACCTGTTATTATTCCCTTGTAATGTCTTTTTGATTAATGTTTTGAAAGCTTAGACAATTTAGCTATGCTCCAGGTTTTGTAGGGCATAATGATGGCTTAGCTAACAGCTAATTGTTATTTGTTTTTGTTGTTTCTTATTACACCATTTTCATAAACAACCTGAGTAATTATTATCATAGTAATAATATGAATCGTTAAACTGGACTACTCTATGTGTATATGTATATGTATTTCAGTATTTTACTAAATGTATACAGTACACAGTCACCACTCACTGCATTTTCACCTTATAATAACCTCACTTTTCCCTAAGGTTGTGTTGCATCATCTGTGTATTTGACATGATGTTTCTTGATGAGCCTTAAGTACATGCATGATGCCTTTTGAACCTGGTAAACGGTTGTCAGATTCTTTAGACATGCATTTGTATTTCATAAGACCTATCAAATCGGCCTGTGTCTGGGAAGTAGAAGAACTCATCTGTGAACGTTGATGTTTAAAATGAGCATTAGGATAGAATAAGCGCTTCTTTGAGACCTTTAACCTGTCCTGGGGGTTTTCTCTGTTTTGCCCCATTGAATCAGAAGAGATGGAGTGAGAGGTGTAGTCATAGAGGAGCTACAGCAGCAGATTTATTGATTAAACAAGCATGAACTAATCACTAATGGATCTCTATGCTGCACAATCACAAAGATGTCAGACCAGTATAAGGAAAAGAATAAAGAGGATACCACAGCTATGAGTCACCAGCATTTTGAATGCAAGTAAAACTATTCAGTAACACAACAATACAAACTTAAAACACAAAAGCTTTCTGTCATTGAGCAGGGGTTTAAGGTAATGAGTGTATGATTTGATGTCCTTAAAGGCACAGTATGTAACTTTCTGGAGGTGGTATGTGACCTACTTGATTGCATGTAAATCAAAAGGTAAAACCATACTGCTGAACATTCACTTTGGAGTTTTATGCCCTATTATGGAAGGTTCTAAACAGGCGGTGGCTGAGTGGCTAACACTCATGCTTCACAGCAATTAGGTTCCGGGTTGGGGTTTCCCCCATCAATCCAAAAAATATGCACCATAGGTGATTTACTCCAGGAAGAATAGCTGTGCTTCCACACAGGGGTCAAATAAATACAATACACTACAATACAATTATTGAAAATGGAACAACAGTTCCATGGAAGCAGGAGGCAGGCCTCCTCCAGACTAAATAATGTCAGGTTTGTGGAGATGCAAGCCAGAGCTCAGAGAAAGGAGGCTTGTTTTTATACATTATACAGTGCAACCAAACAACCAAAATGAAA